>JBBIGC010000137.1:19990682-20002517 GCA_037576955.1 Lepidarchus adonis
TGCTTAATTTGACTTTTGCTCATTAAATATACATCAAACTTGCGATTGCTCCAGTATTTCGCCTACAATCATGACACCTTTCTTCAAATTGGATCCGTGAATGTTAATTATGACCTGTGCTGCTTTGCTTTCCCTAATGTTGGACATGTTCATCTTACAGGTGATAATTAAATTCTGTAGTTCTTGCATTGCAACTATTAAATTGTCAATTTAATAGTTTCTGCTCAACTATGGTGTCACTACAGGTATAGCGCTGCAAAGGCCTCCAGGGCAAGTCAAGTTAGATGCTTTTTTTTTTCTTTTTCTTTTTTCAGATCATTAAATTCAGTAAAGCTGTGGCTTATAGAATGGGGCGGCCTATCGTTGGAGAAATTTCGTGCTGTTTGCAATGTTGCTATTTGTAGCTTACAACTTACACTTAAACACATTGACTGTTTTGTTTGAGTTGCATAACACAAGCAAGTCTAGTTTCAACTGATTTGTGACCGAAACATTCTCTTTTTCAGGTTTGTTTGTGGGGAAAGAAGGTCCTATGATCCACAGTGGCGCCATTGTAGGAGCTGGACTTCCCCAGGTATCAATTATACATTTAATAATTAAGCCTCCATAAGGCCCGGGCATGGGGGAAATGTTTAGAGAACACTGCAAAGCCTGGCATTAAGTTAGATGAAAAGTAATGCAATTGCTTAGAAATTGTTAATTTTATTCAGTTGCTCATAGTTTAGTATCAGCAGTATAGATTAGCATTATATGGCTGATATCTAAAAATAAGTTATAATAGATGTTGATTTAACTAAAATGTTTAAAAATCTGTGTGATTGTATAGGAATCTTTCTCATAAAACAGAGTCCTAATTCTGTAAAAATAAAACGGACAAAAAAAAGAGAGGTCTGTAATGTTCATCATAGGTTCACTTCAACATTAGAGACGGAATGTAAACAATTATTTGTATAATGGTGCAGAAAATGGGGTCAAACATTTCCTATAGGTCTTTACTAAGTTTGCACACACTAGCTGGTATTAATTTGGATCAGTCGTCCTGTCCCCTTTGCAGAAAGTGTGCAAAAATGCTTCCACCCCCATGCTTCACAGTGGGTATGGTGTTCTTGGGATGCAACTCAGCATTCTTCTCGCTCCAAACATGCGTTGCGTTTATACCAAAGAGTTACTTTTTAATCTCATCTGACCGCACAACGTTCTCCCAATCCTCATCTGGATCATCCGGATGGTCTCCGGCAAATTTTAGACAGGCCTGGACATTTGCTGGCTTACATGTGCTTGACCAGTTCCCCCCCATGTTCTGGGCTGTTTCCTCAAGATCATTTGTACCCCACAAGGAGAGATCTTGCATGGAGCCTCAGGTTCAGGGAGATTGTCAGTGATCTTGTATTTATTCCATTTTCTGATCATTACTCAAACTGTTGATCTCTTCTCACCAAGCTGCTGCCTATTTTAGATTTGCTCATCACAATCTTGTCCCTGGTGTCGTTAGACAGCTCTCTGGTCTTGGCCATGATGGAGGTTGGAGGTTGATTGTTTGAAGGTGTGGACAGGTGTCTTTTATACAGATAACGAGTTCAAACAGGTGCCATTAATACAGGTAATGAGTGGAGGATAGAAGAGCCAGTAACGGGTTTGTGATTTTCTTGCTTGTTTGTAGGAGATACTTATTTTCTGCACCATTTTACAAAGAAATTCTTTAAAAATCATAAAATGTGATTTCCTGGATTTTCGTACATTCAGTCTCTCACAGTTGAAGTGAACCTATGATGAACATTACAGACCTTCATCTTTTTTAGTGAGACAACTTGCAGAATTAGTGGCTGCCAAAACTTTTTTGCCGCACTGTACTGTTCTACCTACTGCACAACAACGTGAACTTTGTCTCCATTTAGTTTCAGAGCATCACCTTCAAGAAAATCCGTTTTCAGTTTCCATACTTTCGAAGTGACCGGTAAGAACAAGCTTCTGTTAACTATTCTACATGCTCTGTTGGGCAAGAAAGAACGTATTGTAACAGGCTGTAGCCGTAGCTCTTCCTCACTGCCTTATGTTTCATAGTCTAGTGCATTTAACTTTTTAACATTAACCAACAACATTCTTAATCATAAGCCAGTTCTTCTGGTGTTAATACTGATGATGACCTTTAGCTTCCACATCCTTTAAAGATCAGCTCGTGTTGTGTCTGTGTTGTTCTCAGGGATAAGCGGGATTTTGTGTCCGCTGGTGCAGCAGCAGGAGTGGCTGCAGCTTTTGGGGCTCCCATCGGGGGAACCCTCTTCAGTCTGGAGGAGGGATCCTCCTTCTGGAATCAGGCTCTAACATGGAAAGTGGTGAGGACACACAACAACATATAGCATTTGTAACAATACATGTATCCTGTAGAACCCACAGCGTTTCTGCAGTGTCAAATAGACTTTGTGACTTCCAGTAGAATTTAGTTTTGTCTGTAGCCAAGTAGACCAACATGGGATATTTAGTAGATTTCTAGTTTTTCAAACTAGCATTGGTGAATATTTAAAGGACAGATACCATGGAGAGTATCAGCAGAGTCCATGATGTCATTTTTATGGCTATATAAACCTGTAAAAACATTTTTTTTAAATTAATTATGGTTGTAATATCATTAGAATTATTTATACATGAACGTCAGTTCAACCATGAGCAATTAACCACTGAAAAACTTCAGTGTAACACAGGGTAAGCACACAGAGAGTTCACATTTGAAAACATGGATTAATTCAGAGGAATAAAGAAAGGATAGACGCAGCTACAGAGGAACATGCACAAAGGATGTGGACTGCTATGGGGAAAAAATGGATATTCAATGGAAAATAAAACAGATTTGATTTATTAATCTTTTTTCCACCATTCTGTCTGTCTTTTTAGTTGTTCTGTTCCATGTCTGCCACCTTCACACTCAACTTCTTCCGCTCTGGAATCAACTTTAACAAATGGGGCTCTTTTCAGCTACCTGGCCTACTCAATTTTGGAGAGTTTAAGGTAAATAAGCAAATCTAATGGAGAAGTTGTGGTTTTGAGCTTATGAGCTTATATATGCATCTTTCCAGTGTCCAGATGGGGATAAGAACTGTCACCTGTGGACAGCGGTGGACCTGGCCTTCTTTGTGTTGATGGGTGTGGTTGGAGGCCTGCTGGGTGCCATGTTCAACTGCATCAACAAACTGCTTGCCAAGTACAGAATGAGAAATGTCCATCCCAAAGCCAAATTTATCAGGTACCCACTATAAAATGCTATAATCTGTTGTCTTAACTGACTTCTCTGTGTTACTTGAACCTAATTTACAGGCAAACCTTGTTAGCCCGCCCCCATTGGTCCGCGTTCTAAATTTGGTGAGAGGCGGGGTTGGCGAGCTTTTGTAATGGTGGTAAATACATGGGGAGAAATCTCTCCTGCAGCCTTTAATAGCGAGAGGTGGGGTTGGCGTGCTAATGGGGGGTGAGCCAATGGGGTTTGACTGTATGTTTCACTTCAGTTTCTGTTAAGCCACATATCTGAAGATTCTCAGTCATCCAGGTCATGATTCAACCAGAAAGATTTTTATTAAGTTACAAGCAACTGAACTGGTAGAGTTTTTCAGACAAAAAAAAACGTTTTTAAACGTTCAGTTGCTTGTAACTTAATAAAAAATCTTTCTGCACATGTGAAAATTAAATTTTGCTTAAATAAATAATACAAGTAATGTAAACAATGTTTTTGTGACAGGGTTTTGGAGAGTCTGCTGGTGTGCATGGTTACGACATTGGTGGTTTTCATGGCTTCCATGACTTTGGGAGAATGCAGGGATTTAGCCTCCCCCACAGTTAACAACACAACAACAGTAAGTGTAAGGCAATAGAAATTGTGTGGGTGTGTGTAGGCATGCTGTATTTGTTATATTTATATTTGCAGTCAATGTCCTTTTGTAGGTGTCAGGAAATGAAGATGTCAACTCCACTATACGGCAGTTTTTCTGCTCAAATAAGACCTACAATGACATGGCAACTCTATTCTTCAACCCTCAGGAGACTGCGATACATCAGCTCTTCCACCAAGATGGTAAACCATATGTACACACACACATACACACGCTCACACTTTAGTCACCTGATGTCCTCAGTGTGAAAGATTTAATGGTAGTTGTGACTTGCGTTCAAAAGTCCAAAACTATTCATACTCACAAGTGTGGAGTTCTTTCAAACAAATGTTGATTGTTTGCTTCTGTCATCTGTTCTGTAATTTACTGTGCACTAAATAACCTGCTGATAAGGTAATAAAGCATTTACTGTAATAAAATTTTGCATAGCTGTAAATACACCTTTTTTTTTTTTTTTTTTTTTACTACATTCACTACTATGTCTTGCGATGGTGTGACAACAGAAGTTGGATTATTGGACGTCACACTATGAGATGATGAAACGTTGTCCAGTTTCCATAGAACACAGTTTTTATGGTCTCACACGCTATATGTTGGATTGTACAAAAATGATATGTGAGTTTTGCTGTCTCATCTTCAAAAACATAACTTCATAAGAGAATGAAAAAACATTTCAGTGTAAGTTGTAAAAAGATTCTATTCTATTGTATTATTTTGGTCCCCTCCTGTTTGTCACATCATCTTGGGATTTTGACACTGTGTAAACAGCACTTGCATTTCTCACATCATTTGTATAAAAATTGAGACAAAACATTTTGTTCCAACATGTTAATACATGCCATTTTTTATTATAGACTTATCATTAGCAATAACTCCCTCTTTAATTTATGCAACAACATTGTCATGGCAAACCAAGAGCAACCAATAGAAGTGTCTTTCCTAAGTAGATTGGTTTTATGTTGTTTCTTAAACCAACACTAAAGTCTGCTCTCTTTTCTTCCCATTTCTCTCCCCCCTTTTTTTCTCTCAGCCACGTTTAGTCCAGTCACCCTCTCACTTTTCTTCGTGCTGTACTTTTTGCTGAGCTGTTGGACATATGGGGTATCGGTCCCTAGTGGACTTTTTGTCCCCTCACTGCTGTGTGGAGCATCACTTGGACGCCTGGTGGCCAATGTTCTCAAAATGTAAGAAAGCACAAATGAATATATATATATATATATATATATAATTTAAAAATTATATATCTCACCAATTCCAACTTGTGGTAAGAAATCTGGATACCCAAGTCTTTTGGTTGATCTAAATATAAGTCTGTTATCTGTGTTTTATAGTATGTAATGGAGTAAGTATTGCCTGTAGACCAATAGATAACACAATGACCTAATTTCTTGGTACATTAGGGTCAAAGCTATACATATAAACCATTTTACAGTCTACTGTGTTTGGTAACGACTGTAAGATCAGTAGTTGCAGATGTACTTGATGACCCTGGTTCTAGTTACACACTGACTCAGCACTTTCATATATAGCATTATATCTTGATTATATCATGCAGAAAGTAGTCCAGGCCCAAACTCCTATAATTTCAACATTAGTAAGTGAATATTTAGCCAAAAAAATAGTTCTGCTCCAGACTGTTTTGCAGTTTAATTTCAATATATGGATTCTTAGAACTGGGAAGAGTAGACCATGTTTTGAAACTTTTAACAGTGTTCATGTACTTCAGAACCCTATTTGTTTAAAATGCAAGGAATTTTTTATTTTTATTTATTTTTTACCTTTTGAAAATGTTTCTGAGGTTTGTAATGTATCCTATTTAAATAAAAGGTTAGAAGATTAAACAGGTGACTTTATTTGTATGCTGAAACATGGATAAGCCATATTTAAAACACCAGCATTTTGTTTTTGCTGTTTTTAATTCAGGAATCTGGGCATGCATATATATTCGGGAACATTTGCTCTAATTGGAGCAGCTGCATTTCTAGGAGGTGTGGTGCGAATGACCATCAGCCTGACGGTCATACTTATAGAATCCACCAATGAGATCACCTATGGCCTTCCCATCATGATTACACTAATGGTAAGAATAAAGTCGGCTGTTTTTTTTTATTTTTTACAGGAAACAGTAAAGATGTAGTACTAGAGTAAGTTTCTACCAGTTACTTCGTATTGTAATTTGTATTGTGTGAGTTACTACAGTTGTTAAAATACTTGTTATTTTATCAGGTGGCCAAATGGACAGGAGATTTCTTTAATAAAGGCATTTATGATATTCATATCCATTTGAGAGGAGTTCCTCTGCTGGAGTGGGAGACTGAAATAGAAATGGATAAGTGAGAGAAACTTCTGTATTTTGATTGTTGCATTTTGGTTTCAACTGCTCTACATTCTTGCTCTTCCTTTTCTACATTTTTGTTCCTCCCCCTGTTTCTCTTTTTTCTTGCCATGTTTCTTGTCCCTGTTGGTCTTTCTGTCTTATTTTATCTCCTTCTGTTCCTCTCCTTGCCCTTTAGACTGACTGCCAGTGACATTATGGAGCCCAACCTGACATATGTTTACCCCCACACACGTATCCAGTCTCTGGTCAGCATCCTGAGAACCACTGTGTATCATGCCTTTCCTGTGGTCACTGAAAACCGAGAGTATGAGAAGGAGTTCATGAAGGGAAACATCCTCGTCAGCAACAACATTAGGTTTAAGGTACTGTTTTCTACACCACTTATTCTATTCAATTTTTATATATAAAAAACAGCAGCTAATTCAAAGGTCTGAACCCAATGGGACCAATGCTATGTCATTTATTATTTTTTTTAAAACTGGCTTTAGATTTTACATGGACATTTTGTGGGTTTTTTTCCTCTTCATTACTTTCAAATAGCATTTACACTCAAACACCTGTGGCAGAATTTAAGGCTGTCAGCTCATGCTTGTGAGAAATAGACACACAGAAAAATTTATTAGGAAAAACATTTATTGAACATCTTGAGTGAATAAAGAGCTTTCGGATAAAATGGCTGACAGTTAACACTTTGTCTTTTTTGGTTCACTTTGGGTGATAACAGCCCAATATAGGGTTTATCCAGACTAAGTTGTGTTTTTTTATTAAAGCAGAACATCTAATTGTTTTCTTTTAGCATTTTCTTTTGTACTTTTTTAAGATATACACTATATTGCCAAAAGCATTCGCTCATCTGCCTTTACACACATTTGAACTTGAGTGTCATCCCATTCTTAATCCATAAGGTTTAATATGACGTTGGCCCACCCTTTGCAGCTATAACAGCTTCCACTATTCTGGGCAAGCTTTCCACAAGGTTTAGGAGTGTGTTTATAGGAATTTCTGACCATTTTTCCAGAAGCACATTTGTGAGGTCAGACACCGATGTTGGACGAGAAGGTCTGGTTCACGGTCTTCACTCTAATTAATCCCAAAGGTGTTCTATCAGGTTGAGGTCAGGATTTTGTGCAGGCAAGTTCTCCACACCAAACTTGCTCATCCATGTCTTTACAGAACTTGCTTTGTGTACTGGTGCACTGTCCTGTTGGAACAGGAAGGGGCCATCCCCAAACTGTTTCCACAAAGCTAGGAGCATGAACTTGTCAAATATGTTGGTGCTGAAGCATTTAGAGTTCCTTTCACTGGAACTAAGGGGCCAAGCCCAGCTCCTGAAAAACTATCCCACACCATAATCCCCCCTCCACCAAACTTTACACTTGGCACAATGCCGTCAGACAAGTACTGTTCTCCTGGCAACTGCCAAACCCAGACTTGTCCATGGGATTGCCAGATGGAGAAGCGTGATTAATCACTCCAGAGAACTGCTCTAGAGTCCAGTGGCGGCACTTTACACCATCCAACGCTTTGCATTGCACTTGGTGATGTATGGCTTGGCTGCAGCTGCTCTGCCATGGAAACCCACCCCATGAAGCTCTTTATGCGCTGATCTTGAGCTAATCTGAAAGCCACATGAAATTTGGAGTTTTGTAGCAATTGACTCTGTAGAAAGTTCAGCATCCGCTGACCCCACTCTGTCATGTTACGAGACCAAACGCTGAGTTGCTGTTCCCAGTCGCTTTCACTTTATAAGATCACTGACAGCTGACTGTGGAATATTTAGTAGTACTGGACTTGAGCTCCTGAGAGCAACCCATTCTTTCAGAAATGTTTGTAGAAGTCATCTGCAGGCCTGGGTGCTTGAAGTTATAAACCTGTGGCCATGGAAGTGATTGAAACATCTGAATTTAACTATTTTGATGGATGTGTGAATACTATGGGCAATATATTGTATATAACCAGTGTTGATTTCTACACCTTGTGTGAAGATGGGGCATCTTAATAATATGTCTTAATATCAGACATTTTTACTCTAAAAAGTGTTAGAATTCATACATCATGTAGGTATGGTCTGCTTTCTCAATCAAAACATCAGTTTAAATCATGCAAACATTTCTCAAACTGTTTTCTTATTTAGACCAACATTTCAGAGTAAAGTTTTAATTCCCATCTGATCTGTACATTCTTAAACAATCAGTTTAATGTCATACCAAGATGATGCACTGTTACTTGCTGAGTTGGTTACTGTAGTTTAAGTACTTAGTGTCCTAACATCATAGTCTACGTCCACAAGATGGTGCAAGTGGGCTACATTTTTAAAATGTCCCTTGACGTTGACAGATTTGATATTCCAGCGTTTTCGAGAATCCTGCCAGACTAAAAGAAAAGATCATTGTTGTATTACCCTGTTTGTACCCTCTCAAATGCACTGGCAAAGCTTTACACTTTTGCTTTGATTATTATCACTAGCCAAAACTGTGACTTTACATGAAGTACAAATGCAACGTGCAAATTTCCAATGTTCTTAAACAATAAAGTCATGCTCGGTTTTGTTCCACTGTACAACATTGAAAAAAAGAGATAAACTATCAAGTAGAATATACCATAAACTGACCAAATATATCATATATCCCATGTAGAAAACCAGTGTGTTGACCCGGGCAGGGGAGCAGCGGCGGCGATGTCAGTCAATGAAGTCGTACCCTTCCAGCGAACTGCGCAATGTGTGCGATGAACACGTTGGGGTTGAGCCAGCAGAGGAGGGGCAGGACATTCTGCAGCAGATGTTGGAAAGAAGGTGGGCATTAATGTAGTCCTTTCAAAATGCAACTCCTTATTTTATGCCACCAACGATGCCCAGGGAGCAGTGAAGTAGGGACAGTACCTCAGTGGTGGCCAGGTCAGGAAGATCAAGGTCTTGGCCACTAGGCCGCTATTGGATATAGATAAGTAAATCCTTTTGTGACAATTTTTTTTTTTTCTGAACATGCAGTATAGAATTACAGAGGGTGTCTAGCCAGGAGCAGCTGATTACGCTTCTTAATAAATTTTTGGTGGTGTTATATTGTAAATATTTCAAATAAAACAAAGGATGTAAAGTTGTGCACCACCAGGTTACCATTCTTAAGCCAGCTGCATGCAGTAAATTTTAAACATTTCTATACAAGTTTGTTGATTGTTACATTTACTGATGTAATAAAAGGAAAAAAAAATCAATATTTACCAGTAGAATTGAACACCCCTGCTACAACGATGTACAAAGAGTCTGTGGATGTGTTCGGACATATAAGACACTTAAACAACTACACAAAGTACAAAACAAAAGTATGAGAAAACTTAGTGGGCAAGTTGTATGAATAAAATGCAGTGGTTTTTCCAAATTGTTTACAATAACAATATTGTGTGTTGTAGGTCATATTACCTTATTACTGAGCATTAGCACGTGTCTATCCCTAACTATATAAATCATTTTCTTAATTATTATTGAACCTACTTGTTACAAATTGGCTGTTTAAATAGTAGTGCTCATCCCAAGGAATTACATTTTCACCACCTAGTTTTATTATACCAATCTTTCAATCAAAGCAAACGTGTGATTTGTTAACTTTCTCTTGAATTTCTGATATTTTTTGATTAAACTAATTTTGTAAATATTAGATGATGCCTGTAAATCTTCTGCATACACGAAATTAAAAAGATTCAGGGAATCCTGAGAAATATCAATCCCTGTGTAGGACAATGCTGGAAACCTTCCCGCCCTAAGAAGTCATTGAACGGTCATGATACTGTAATCAATAGCTGCTGTCACTTAACACAGGCTGCTGCTACGTCAAGATGTTCAACCTGAATCTCCAATTTTTATGGCGACATTCTGCCATCAAGGCAGCATTCTTATCCAGGAATTCCATAGTTATTTTAGCAAGACAATGCCAGGCCTCGTTTTGCAATGAACATTGTGGCTTTGTAGACACAGAGTGAGTGTGCTTCAGTGACCTGCCAACAGGCCTGATCTGTCTCCTGTTGATAATGTATGGAGCTGCATGAAGAGCAGAATTGGACAGCAATGATCACCGATGGTTAAGCAGCTGAAGTCTTGTATCAAGAGAAAATTGGTCACAGTTCCATTTGCAGAACTTCAGCAGTTAGTCTCCTCAGATCCAAAATGATTAAACAATATAGTTTAAAGGAATGGTAATTTAAACCAATGGTAAACATGTCTCTTTGTGTATTGCAGGTGTCAAATGATACATTTTATATTTACAAAATAAAATTTAGTTGATCATTGAAAACACAATCTTTTCTTTGAACTTTTATCAGTTAACAAATCCCACTTTTTTTTCTCTCCAATTTAGGAAAATTAAGTGTATATAATGGTTTGTGTTGAAAATCAAACCTGTACTGTGCTTGCTGTTTACAAAAATACTTCAGACATCACTTCAGGGCTGTTTAGCTTTTTGCTACACTCAGTCACTGTGCTAATAACCTGCAAGTGAATTAATGAATTGCATCATATGACATGAAAGAGTTTTCACTCATCTACTGTAATCGTATGATAAGTAACATATTAGACTGAGCTTGGGCTCGGAGAGAACAAGCTCAATGCTTCACTACATTGTGCAATTTGTTACAGCTCATTAAATATCTTTCTCCCCCCAGGGTCACAACTCTTCCCTCGTGTAATTTCATATACATGGCGTCTGCCATTCTGCAGAAAACTAATTTTCAATACGTCTGGCATTCAGAAAGAATGAAAACCCATTTTCATGATTTCTTATTGCAAAAAGTAGCATAGCCTCTTACCAAGGGAACTATAATACATTAGCATCTGCCAATAACTAGCGGAGGACTGTTAGATTTGTTGTTGCCCCTAATCCCAGATGTATCAGCAATTTTTTTATGTCTGAAGTTGTCACATCTTAGACCTGACTGAGTTATTTTATAATAAGAAATACATTTTGACACTGTCATACTGTTATCTGTACAAGTACATTGTATTGCTAAAAGCAGCAGTAACTATCTTCAGAATCTTTTTATTTTCCATTTAATCCAGTTTCCAAAGCCATGAAAGCAAGTATGTTTGAAATCACAACATGGTTTAAAGTGAGAGTGCAATGCTTTAAGTTTGCACTTTGCATGATGCTAATTATTATACATAACCGATCATTCCTATACAGTTAATATTAGCCTTTAAGCTTTAGTCAGTCCTTTCAGGAAATTGTGATTCTCAGTGCAACCAATGCTCACAAGTGTTTGCAACATTTATTTCTATATTAAACATGTAAATTGTCAAGAATGATAGATTTGTCCTGTGCAAATCCTCAGGTTCTTTTGAAGTCAGTTGATGAGGCATGAAATGTCTTTTAGAGATTTTATTGTAGAAAAAAGTATGAAATAAGAAATCAAGAATAAAGAATACAGCTGCCTCTCTGTCCAGCTCTGAACTGAGTACGTGTCAGTGTTGAAAAAGCACCTTTATCTATGTTATTATAGACAGGACAAATGACAGCGACAGAAACACAGTGAACTTAGAAGAGATCATAGTCTATATATATATTTAATATGCGTGTGTGTGTGTGTGTATATATAATATATAATACACACACATAATAAATAATATATATA
>JBBIGC010000137.1:20002617-20015249 GCA_037576955.1 Lepidarchus adonis
GTCTGTGACGTGGCACAGTCGGGTTCTGACGCCCCGTGTCGCCCTTAGTGCCTGAAGTGGCCTGGCAAGGCGCTGCGGGCACACGACGGCGTGCGACCCTTACAACCACTGCATCTTTTAAAAATCACTGGACAGCATAACATGCTGGGACAGCAGACTAACAGTATTTTTATGATATTGTTAGTCAGATATGAGATGCCTGTGCAGCCAAGCATTGTGTTGGGATGGAGGACAGAGGAGATATCTTACCTGCCCAGTAAGAGTACGTGTCCCTTAGGCCAGTTGGGTTCTTTTGGACTCCTGTACACAGATAGCTGGTGCACACCACCAGGGATAGAACTTGTGATCTCTCGATAATGGGGCCAATGCTCAGGCACTTGAGAGCCAATTTTAGATCTTCTTTCTTTTTAGAATTCCCAACAATTCTACCTATGAACCTAATATTTATCAATAGGATGTTTACCACATTTCAGTCAATTCTTTCAGCAAAACTGCCATTTAATAGTACAGTAAAGTCCCTCTATTCAGTATGACCATAATGTGAACCTCTAGACTGATCAATTTTTAATGACCCTTTATATGTTGCTTATTATCACTTTGCATTGACCTGCCCAATGATTTTGCTACTAGCTTTCTTAATAGTATGCAGCAAAATAACTTTCTTTAATTTCATTTGTTTTTAGTGACATATGGTCTGAACCATTTTATAATGCTGTAAATAAACTATGATTACATACAGTATTGCTCTGATACTCCTACTCCTGATCATGCTGATACAGCCAGTAAAGAAGAACGTTTTCTCCATAGTTTTATTTTCACCCTGCTACTATTCAGGAGTAAAGAAAGTTTTTTGTTGTATTACCCTGTATTAATCAGATTAAGACCTCCCAAATACATCTTAACTTACATTGTACTCACCATTGTACTTACATTTGGAACTCACCTTCCAAAAAGGAAAAACAGAAATGAATAGTATTAAATAAAAATAGAAAAATAAATAACAATTACCTATATAAAATATTAAAATTTAAGCAAATTAAAACATCTTATTCACTTAAATTACTGATTGAATCTGATCAATTTATTAGATGAGATTGCACAAACTTATTTGTGATGGTCATTTTTTATAAAATGAAAATAATTTTTAAAAGAATTCATTAGTGGTCTCAGAGAAGTAACTGTATTTATATGTATATACTAGTCAGACCCTTTGACAGAAGTTAAGCCTTTTAGACAATGATCTCCTTTGATTGAGGATGTTTTGATTATCATTTATTCTTTGTCCTATCTTTGTCTCAGGATATGTGTCGCCCTAGATCTAACAGCATGAGCAATTTAGACCAGCCTCTTTCAGAGGGGGAGGAAGCACCACAAACTGTGATGCCTACGGATACCATCTACCATCAGTCCAGCCCATCTCCAGTCATAAACCTAGAAGAAGAGCAGACCTCACCAGGGCCTGTGTTGCATTCCTCTACTCAGTCCCTCCAAGATCAACATGGTGCAGCAAACAGTGATGATGAAGTGCTAAAGTCTGGTGAGCTTTCCCAGCCCGAGGACAGAATCAACATGAGTCCAGTCTCCTCTAAACAAGAAACTGCACTTCTGAAATCATTGAATTATGTCATGGAACAAGTGGGAAACGAGCCTTTAAATACTGTTAATCCATGCACAAAGGAGACTGCAGGTGATGCTTCTAAAGGTAGAGCAGTGTCTGATGTTGCAGAAGTGAGAACAAGTGAGAGCATGGGTCACATGGAGACACTGAAATCATCTGTCGATGAAAAGGTTTCTTCAGAACCTTTAACTAGACTCCATCCTGTGCCTGCTCCACGTACCAAAAAGCCAACCTTGGACAGCAGAAATAGTGCACTTCTGAAAATATCCCATGCAAGACTAAGAGATGATAAGGAGCTTGATATTCCTGATTCAAAAGGAAGGACACCAGTGCTATCTGAAGTACTGGATGGATCTTCAAGGGAAGAAGATAAGCTACAGAGACCCAGCTCGTTCCGGTTTTCCATTGCATCTGCAAAATATCGTGCAAAGACAATCTCGGGTGAGCATGTGACCAACCAGGATGAAGAAAGTAACATGGCCTTACTAAAGAACACGACCTACAGCCAGGGCCAGGAATCCCAAGTAGAAAAAGTGGAGAAAGAAAAGAACATGGAGGTTTCTAGAAGCTCACTTTCTACCTCAGAAAGAAGCAGTTTGCAGAGGGTAATACCTCAGAATATCTCCAAAGCAGCTGAGAGTAAGGAAGGGTGCTCACATTCTACAGATGAAAAGAGTGAGAAGGCAGAGGAATGTAAAGAGACAGGAGGTCTTTTTGGGGTTAAGCTCCGAACCACCTCTTTATCTCTTAAGTATCGCTCTGACGTGGCCAAATCAGAAGATAAAACAAAGCGACACAGTCTTGACGCTCATCAGATGCTTACGGCATTTGAAGGACATGTGGAGAAGGAACAATCTCACTTTCTCACAAATAAACCACCAAAGTCTTCAGACCCACAACAAGATTTAACTGTAGATGCAGGTAACTGTAGCATTACATCAGTAATGATCTCTGATTGTGCAACAATATATGCGATTAGTCTTACCTGTGGCAGTTTGTTTGTTTGACTTGAGCTACTAATTGAATTGGTGTATGAGTTTTAAAGTTACATAAATGTGTTATAAGGTCAGTGTATCTGCTTGAGTCACTGCCAAAAAGATTTTCTATTGATGCAAGCATTTGAGGAGATTTTTTTTCTTTTTCCATTGCCAGGCTCAGAGATGGAGGCTAGTACTGGATCTGGGCCACCATGGAGGAGCCTTGCTCGAGAAAAGACCAGAACCCATCAGCCTTCTTTTGTTAAATCCACACATTCAGCCCAAGCACCAACAAATTCTGGATCTTCATCTATACTTCTAACATCCTGTACTCAACAACCTCAAAAACCAACCCCACAACCTCGACCACATTTATGGTCCACTGAGAAATCCCAGCTGAGGGCATGCCACAGCACAGAGCTACAGCCGGACCACCAATCATCACAGCAGACTCCGCCCAAACCAGCTCCAAGGGTATTGATGGAAAGACGAGCCAATCAGATTGCAGAGAGGAGCACTGTGAGCCAGTTAGCATATGGAGCTGAGCTAGCGGACACAAAGGTAAACTTTAACGTGCTTTGCATTGCATTTTTTAACTGCCTCTGACATCTTTGGACGCTATCACACAGGTGGTTCCTTCTTACCTACACTGAAAAGAATATTGACAATAAAAACCTCTTGAATCTTGAATCTTGACAAGGTCAAATGTGTTCGATTTAACTCCCAGTGGCTGTGGCATTAAAGATTGAACTTGTTCTCTCTCTGTTTGTTGTCTTGTTTAGAGTATTTATATTTGGATTGTTTTCACTGAAAAAAGGTGCTTTCATTCATTTTAAAAAATTTAATAGTAAGGCATGTAGTGTACAGATAAAGTATAATGTAGCATAATGTAATAGAATCCTGTTTTTAGATTCTGGTCATTTATCTGAGGTTCAGTGACACCCCCTACTTTTTGAAGTGTCATTTCTTATTTGTATTTTATTTACTATATTCAGATTATGTGGCAGTCACACACTATAACAGGCATGCCCAGCACCGGTCCTGGAGGGCTGGCTTTCAGCACAGTTTGGTGATTTCCCTGATCAAGCACACCTGGTTAGACTCACCTGTTAATTGCCAGGTTCAGGGAGTGTGTTTGACGAAGGGTATTAACAAGCTCTGCAGGACCTACTTTGGGAACCCCTGCACTGTAAATAGTGAGCCGTGAATTTGTCACGCTACTCCGGCCTCGACCAGCAGGGGGAGACAGGACACCACTAAAACTGATCTGAATGGCTGGGGGGCGGGTTGGCACATAACCATTTTCCACCCAATTTGGAAATGCACACCTTTTCCCAGTTGTGCTTTCCCCACCTCTTCTCTTTTCCGTGGCTCAGCGGTCCTCACGAGTTTGAGCCTCGCGTGCACCTAGTCTCCAAGTCCTTTATTTCTCTCGCACTCTGCACTTGGGTCTTTAGCGCCCCCGGGTGGCGGTTAGATTCTATTACACTGCTTAATCACAACTCATATTTTTTGCTTTGATGTTACAGGCACCATCAAATCTGGGGGAGAAGAGTAACATCCAAATAGAGCCTGATGCCCTGAGGAGGATCCCAGCCTCCAGTAAGAGCATTTTTCAGTAGCTGTTCTCTTCAAAGAGCTTTAAGAAGTTTTCTTTACTGTGAGATGCAATTTTAACAACTTCCAAATGGTTCGACAATCTAAGCGACTCCAAGCAGGCAATGTTGGGCTGGCTTGTTCTTCGTGGGTAGGATGGTCCTTCTCATCCCCATTATTGAGTATGATGCTGACCAAAAATGTTTCTGACATTTAAAAAAATCTAATTGTTTCATCAGAATTACAATATGAACAATATGAAGTGTAAGCTTTCTTTACTTGTTGGCTACATTAGCCTTATAGCTTCAGTACAAAACTGAAGGAGTAACCTACACAACAGCAGACTTTGCTATTCAGCTACATTTAGATTATGTCAGTTTTGTTAAAATCACATTTTAATATTGTTGAATGTGTCCTCAGCATCATCATCATCACTGTCTCATCAGCACTCCCCGTCAGACAGAGGTCAGCCATCTTGGATGGAGCTTGCTAAGAGAAAGTCTCTCGCCTGGAGTGACAAGAGTTTGGATTAATGAGAAAATAGAAAGTACAACCCGTGGCTGATGAATGTGTTTAGTGTAAATACAATTAATAGGGCACCTGTATGCACATGAACAATCGATACATACACAATTCACTGTACGACTATGGTCACATTTGCTAACTGTACTAGAGATAACATTTACAAATAAAACTGAGGAAAGCAGAAATGCTTAGTTGGACATTTTGTCTCTGTATTATATTCCTGTCTGTTTTTGGGGCAAGTGGCTTTCTTTTAGTGGTGTACATATTTTTCTCGAAATAAAAGTTTTATCTGCACAGGACCCTGTCATGTGGAGGTGAAAAGTTCTACTGAGATGAAACTTCAACTTCACAGGAAGTTGCAGAAAGTTTATTAGTTTCATTAAGTTTTGGTTTCACATTATGTTCAAGCGCATTTTGGCATTTCAGCCCCCTCCATAATTATTGGCACCCCTGGTTAAGATGTGTTCTTTAGCTTCTAATAAATTCAGTTGTCTTCCAAATAATATAGGAACACAATGAAAAAAAGAGGAAAATCCAACAATTAATCCAAGTGCATTTATTCAGTGAGAAAAAAATCCCACATTTAAGAAATAATTATTTTACATTAAATCATGTGTGCGACAATTATTAACACCCCTGATGTTAATACTTTGTACAACCCCCCTTTGCCAACAAAACAGCACCTAATCTTCTATAATGTTTCACAAGATGGGATAATACAGAAAGAAGAAACTTAATCCATTCCTCTTTGCACAAACTCTCTAGATCATCCAGTGACCTGGGTCCTCTCCTCTGCACTCTCCTCTTCAGCTCACTCCACAGGTTTTCAATGAGGTTGAGGTCTGAGGACTGAGATGGTCATGGGAGGAGCTTGATTCTGTGTCTGGTGAATCATTTCTGTGTAGATTTGGCCACATGTTTAGGGTCATTTCTTGCTGAAAACCCAGTGACGACCCATCTCAGGCAGAGGCAACCAGATTTTGATTTAAAATGTCCTGGTATTTCAAAGCATTCATGTTTTTTTTTCAATTCAGTTCAATTTTATTTATATATTTTAAATTTTAAATTTATAAATTTTAAAGTCCACTCTAAAATGAACCGGAAGCCAGTGAAGTGATGCCAGAACTGATGTGTTCATGATTTTTTGTACCAGTTAAAAGCCATGCAGCAGCATCTCTGCACAACTGAAGTGATCAAGTGATGCTTGATTTAGCCCAGAGTAGAGCATTGCAGTAGTCTAAACGAGATGTGATAAAGGCATGGATTAAAATCTCTAATTGATGCAGATAGATGAACTGTTTAGCTTTAGCAAGTTGTCTCAATTGAAAGAAGCTAGATTTAACCACCAAGCGAACCTGTGCATCAAATCTGAGATCGCTGTGTAGCCTTACACCAAGGTTTGTTGCAACTGATGTCAAATATTGGCTTAATAAGCCCAAGTTGACAGGTACTGTGGAGCGATCTGTCGGCCCAAACAGCATAACCTCAGTCTTACTATCATTAGAATGCAAAAAATGTAATGACATCCATGCCTTAATTTCTGAAAGGCACTCCAGCAATTAATTAGCAGAATATCCATCTCCTTCTTCAGTGGCATGTATATCTGACTATCATCAGCACAAAAATGGAATGCAAAATCATGTTTCTGAAGAATTGATCCAAGACAAAGTAAATACAATGAAAAAAGAAGAGGGCCAAGAATAGAACCCTGAGGAACTGGAGAAGACTCCAACACGAACACTAAAACTTCTTCCTGATAGGTAGAACCTAAACCAGTCTAAAGCACCACCCTGAATACCCACCCAACTCTCCAGACGAGTCAGTACTATCTGATGGTCCACTGTGAACCAAAGCTAAACAGTGACCAGAGTCTGTGGCTAGAAGAACATCATTAAGAACTGTTAGTAATGCGGATTCTGTGCTGTGATGGGATTTAAACCCAGACTGAAAAACGTCTAAAATATTGTGCTGCTTTAAAAATGGTTTCACTTGACAATAGATTAGGTTTCTTGCGTAACGGCATCACAACTGCATGTTTAAAACTCCAGCCCCATTAGGTTATTGAGTACATATGGTGCAATGGTTGAAAAAACATTTTTAAAAAGGCGAGGTGGGATTATATCATTAGGAGATCCAACGGACTAATTATTTCTTTCTTCCCATGCCATGCACACCTAATAATGTTAGCACCCTAACAATGTTCCTAGGGCATCTGTACCAATAATTGTGGAATATGTGATTTTATGAAACATTATTGTTTCTTAGTCAGGGATTTTTTCCCCTTCAAAATTCACTTGAATTGAAGGTTTCTCCAATTTTCAATACAAGAGTATGCTTCTGCAATAAAAAATACATTTATTTTAAGGCTTTTAACACATCTTAACCAGGGGTGTCAATAATTATGGAGGGCACTGTATGTAAGTATCTTCTGTCTTCCATTCTTCCTGTATTTCCATTTTTTCAGTATTTTATCAATTCTGTTAATAAGCAAAACACTTTACTGAGTACTCATAACTTCAGAATGCAGTGGTGAGCGCTGAAATCACAAAGAGAATAGTAGGTCAAAGAAGACCTCCTCTGCTGATGACAGAAGAGTCCTCACTACGATACTCCTGGTTTGGCAGAGCATCACCAGAGAAGATACTCAGCACCTGCTGATGTCTATGAATCAAAGACTTCAATCAGACATTGTATACACGTGATATGCAACACAGTAGTAAACATGTCAGCTTTAATATACCATCACTTTGTCCCAAACATTATGTTGCCCTGAAAAGGAGGGGGCCTTATATAAAAGGTGTTGTCATTTCTACATGGTAAAACTAAATTGTATTCTAATAACTTTACCTTAAAATCTGGAATTGTTTGATTTAATTGTTATTCACTGAGGAGCAGGGGGGGTAAATCAAAGAAAAATATGACTTGTGTCTTAAACATTATGGAGGACAGTGTGTCCAGTCTTCTGCAAAGGTTTGGACACCCCTTCATAAAAGAACAGATTTTGGTGATTTTGTCATTAAAAAGATGTAAACACAGTCTCTCTAGCAAATGGAAAAAAATACACAATATTTTCAGCTAACATTGATGCATAGTTACTTTTTATGCCACACATTGAACAAAAACAAAAAATAAAAACATTATTATGGCACTGTGCAAAAGTTTGGGCACCCTACATAATCATTACTTAGTAACACCTCCTCTGGCAGATATCACAACTTGCAAACGCTTTTTAGAGCTAAAAATCTTTCAGTTCTTGTACTTGGGATTTTCTCCCATTCTTCCTTGCAAAAGGTTCTAGTTCTGTAATATTCTTTGGTCGTCTTGCATGCACAGCTCTTTTAAGATCTACCCATAAATTTTCAATGAAGTTTAAATCTTGGGATGTGATGGCCATTCCAAACCTTTAGCTTGCGTCTCTTGAGGTCGTCCATGGTGGATTTCAAGGTTTGTTTAGGATCATTGTCTTGTTGTAGAAGCTCATCCTCTTTTCAGCTTTAGCTTTGTTACAGATGGTATGATGTTTGTTTCCAGAATTTGCTGGTATTTAGTGGAATCCATCCTTCCATCCATTTGCTTATATTTACAAAATACATACCCAGTATTTGTCACTAAACATTGAATTTTTTACCAGTAAAATGTTTATTTTAACTTTTTTTTATTTTTTATTTATTGCTGTGCATTTATAAAATATTCCACATATGTTCTGGACACACTTTTAAATATATTTTAGCATATTTTGTGTATGGGTTCAAGGTGATTAAATGTGTAAGAATCTTTAAATTATGTAGTATATATACTTTTGTATGATTTTAAAAATGTTTTTCTGGTTCGTTTTATTGAGAACATTTGCCGGTATAAATTAATTTACACACAGGAGTAAACATTAAATGTGCACGTGCTGATCAGTTTATTGATAATTTATGTTAAAATAATGTTTCCACCTGAAATGTTTAAATGATATGTAATATATGTGTAATTAACAGAGGGATAAACATGAACGTTGTGTTCATTATAGTTCTATTAAACCTAAACCAGACTACTAACATGGCATGACATCTTTGAACGCAGATGGCGACGTCGAGTAAACGTGAACGCGCCTGGGACTACGTGAACGCGCGTGGACTATGTGAACGCGCGTCGGATCCGCTAGATTAGTGCTGGTGGCCGCGCTGTGCCCGCATGGAGAACTGTAGTGTTGCGTGTGTCGGTCCGGCTCGTCCTCTACAGCACTGCGAGATTTAAAGACTGTAACTACTCTTTTCTCACCGTCAGTGTAATGTCCCTCAGATAGAGGAGGCGCGTGCACGGGGTCGCGTTATCGGTACAGAGTTGCTGGGAACAACAGACAGCGTTTCCTTCGCCTGGAGTCAAAGAAACGTCACAAGTCTGCCAACCCACGACCAGAAGATGCGTTTGGGCAATTTGCAGTCTGACCAAACTACTTTTATAGTTGTATTTGTCAGAGACAGTGGCGCTACAGTGTGTACAACGCGTGCACTGCATCATCCTCGCCAACCGACGAGCTAAGCAGCTAACGCGCTAACAGCGACGCGCTTTGTTTTCTTTTAACTGACACTTACCTCCTTCTTTGAGCTTACGTTAAGAATAAGCCTCCATGACGGTTATTCTCATTTATACGTAACGTTAAACGTGGTATATATCTTAAAGCAGAAGAAATAAGTTTTTTTCGGTGTAGGAAGACTTCAGAGCACAGGCGTACTAGACGTATATAAATGTCCCTGTCAGACGACCACGGGATTAAAACAGGACTGTGAAGCTACGGGTGAGCAGTAAGCATGCGATAACGGCTGCTTCGTTTGTAGAGGAAACTTCCCAAGCCACAGTAAGACTCGGACAGACGTGGGGACTGGCCATGTCTTTCTTTAACTTTAGGAAAATATTCAAGTTGGGTCCTGAGAAGAAGAAAAAGCAGTACGAGCACGTGCACAGGGACGTGAACCCAGAAGAGATATGGGAAATCATTGGAGAACTAGGGGATGGAGCTTTTGGAAAGGTTTACAAGGTACCTGCATGGAGACTGTCTTGTGTGTCAGTTAGTGAAGCCTCATCCACAAGTTTCATTTTTAGACACCAATGCTTAATATATGATAAAAAAAAAGGCAATAATGCTTGAGTAACCTTGCTTCAAAGGAATTTATCTTGATAAAAGTGGTGCCTACATACATGGACAATACACTTTACAAGAAATAATAGTTTTTTTTATCTTTGTCTAAAGCTATAATTATTCATGTCCATTGCCTTAACTCTGCTCTGCACATGCCACATCTCACACACCCCAAAATATCTGGAAGTTTCTTTATTTAACCCTAGTCTCCTAGTGATATCTGTGTGTATCTGTACTTGTACTGTTGTTTCATTTATTTCCTACACCCCTACCCCATCACTGTGACATTCAATTAATAAGAATGCTTTTCAGACTTTGTTCTTCCATCCTGTAGGTTTACAAAGGCCAAATTAGCACATGACTGCTTGGTTTTAGGGAGCAACAGTGGAGTATGTTAGAAACAGGGTGATTTGGAGATTAGCTTACAAAGCCTGTGGCTTGATAAGCTCTGAAAAAGACCTCATTCTTGATCTGGGAAAAGAACAACACCGACTGGGATAAGCATTAGTGGGAAAGGTGTTTTCAATGTGGTGTTTATTTCTGTGCAGTAGGCCTAAGCTGTGGAGAGTGAGGTGGTGTGGTCTGGATCAATCTGTGTATTTCTTATAGTAATCGAGAAAGAAAATGAGCGTTGGGCAGATGTTGCTGTTGAACCAGCAAACAGTGTAAAATGAATAGGTGGAAGAGGGCGGAAGGCTGTTTCCTGCAATGGGGAAACACTCCAGGATATCCTGTAGGATTTGCTATAGCACAGGGATCGACTTGTTTAACCCTTTAGATTTGGCTTATTGTTGATTATGAAATGTCAGAATTATGCACTTATGTGGTTACGTTAGATCAGGGGTCACCAACCTTGTTGAAACTGAAAGCCACTTCACAGGTACTGAGGAGTTCGAAGGGCGACCAGTTTGATACATGCTTCATGAATAAGAAATGTGCACAGTTTAACTTTAGTTATATATATTATTATTAATGATTAATGATACTCATCTATGTGAAGACTCTGATCACGTTTATGATTTGATCAACAATGACTTAACAATGTGGAAGTCATTTAATATCATTTAATATTAATCTCAGCAATAGTTTAAAATTGATTTTTTCTGCCATGTTTTTGGGATAAGAAATGACATTCAGCTTCTCATCTTCACTGTGCCAGCGAGTTTACTCTCCACCAATGTTTTGTTATGCGCACAATACTGACCATTGAACTAGAATTACAGTTTATCTAAACTTATCTAAACTTTTTATATTGTCATTTTCAAATCTATGCAGTGCAATATGCAAATGTGATTAAAGAAGAATAGCAACAGGATAAAATTAAATTGTAGATGCTGCTCATTGGTGCATTCTTGGAACAGGTCCACAGGCACAATGTGGTCCTTTGGGGCATGTTGGTGTCCCCTGCTTTACATCATTTATAGTTATTGTGCCTAATTAGTCAGTGTAACTAGTTGTGAAGGTGAACAAACAGTGCATACGTCCATATGTGGATCCTTACGGTTTAGAGTTACAGTGATGATGGATGGATGGATGGTTTCAGTGTTGTTTAAATTAACTTACCCAATTCTATACATAGTTGTGGTATATTAAGGGATCTGTTATGAAGTGTGTACATCCTGTTATCCCTTTATATTAGGCACACTGTTTGGGGGCTAACTTTATAGCTCTCAGATGTTTTTTTTTTCACTTTCCAGAACATTTTCCTAATGAGATTCTAAAGTGATAGTATACAAGTAAATATAACAAGGTCACATAAGAGACCTCTGAAGTTCAGCTTAATTCTTGTTTATTAGTCATTCAGTTCAGATAAAGCACAGTGAGATATTCACACAAAGGATCATGGTTATTTGGTTCATTGTGTTCACATAAAAAAGCAATTAAAAAGCATACATTTATACTACCAATAGGCAAAATCAGTTTTGGACTTATCCAGCTTTCCTGGGCACCTGTAGCGTAGTCATACCTGAGCTAATCACACACACAATTCGAGAACTAAGAGCATCTTGTTAAGTTCATTGACAAGTCTTTTGGCCCTTAGATGTCAATTTTGTTTTTCTATTGAACGTTTTAAATCTGCATGTTCATCAAAATGTATCTGCCTGTATAGTGATCTATGAGAGAGAAGTACTTTTTAAAATAATATTGCACCATGCTTTTGTGGACTCTTAAGTGTAAAATTGACCAAAAGCACTCAAATTCACAAGTGGCACAGATCTACTCAATGCATGATCTCATTTGGTAACATTGAGGAAACCTTGACCTGATCTAATTTACACTGACTAGACAGTGCTGAAGTTTTTTCCTCTTGTTGGTTGAAGCCACATGTAATTATTGTAATAGTTGTTCTGTGTTCACTGACCTTTAAAAAGTTTAATTTGCATGACTGACACGGAGTGTGATCACTGCTGAGTTGTGGACCAATTTCATGTGGCTCACTGGCTCAGCACAGTCATCTTGCTGCAGCCTTGGTGCTCTACATGTAATAGTTTGTGAAATCATACTTTCAAGATAAGCATGCATAAGATCCTTCCAATTTTAATAACCTTCGCCCTATATCTAATCTCCCATTTATTTCCAAAATTCTTGAGAAAGTTGTTACCTCTCAGCTTCACACTCATCTCTCTACTCATAATCTGTATGAACAATTCCAGTCTGGCTTTCGTCACCACCATAGCACTGAAACGGCTCTGATTAAAATTACCAATGACCTACTGATGGCAGCTGATTCTGGTCTGCTCACAATTCTAATCCTCCTGGATCTGAGCGCAGCCTTCGACACCATCTCACA
>JBBIGC010000137.1:20036025-20049881 GCA_037576955.1 Lepidarchus adonis
AGATATGAGAACAGTCTACATCTTCTGTGATCAGTTACCCACACATCCACCCAGATATGAGAACAGTCTACATCTTCAGTTTGTAAATGAAAACTCTGAGCTTTGCAGAAACTCATATTTTTGGGAGGTTCTTTAAACGTCACGGTTACAAAATAATGCTTTGTGAACCAATGCTGCGTTGTGTCGAGACATTCTCAGGATTCTTGGCGCATTTTTATTTTTGTGTACAAAAGAAGCTGAAACTTAATGCTTCTGAAACAACCACACGAATGAATGAATGAATGAATGAATGAAATCTATG
Organism: Lepidarchus adonis; assembly: GCA_037576955.1. Lineage (NCBI taxonomy): Eukaryota > Metazoa > Chordata > Actinopteri > Characiformes > Lepidarchidae > Lepidarchus > Lepidarchus adonis. Next base: position 20,036,327 of record JBBIGC010000137.1, read on the forward strand.
GTGCTAGGTGGGGCAAGTGATGTGCATTGTTACAAATGATTGAAATAAAGTTTGTAATGAAATCTTTGGTTCAGAGCTGTTGGTCCTGCCCTGCGGTGCCACGTCACATGCCCACTGTTGAATGTTTGCAATTTAAAATTGTAATGTTTTGCAAATTAAAGTTTAATCAATATTTCTTCATGTTCATATGTGTCTACACTTCCTGTAGCTATAGATCCTGTATATTAAAGATAAAACAGTAACTGTGACGTTATTTTGTCTCTTCTGAAGTAGGAGCTTCCAGATCTGTGATGCGTGGTGTCGAACCCCAGTGATTTGACATGGATTGTGCGTGTGGGTTTGAGGAGAAAGTAAAAAAGTAAGAAATTTAGCAAGTTGGAAAGTCATTACGTAATGTATTTAAGATTTTTATACATCGGTTTGGCTTTCTGGTGCATTTGGACACAGCTAGAATGTCAATGTGAAATTCCTGTTTTCTTGCTTAGGTTTATGTTAATCACACCCTTTCAGACTTGTTCAGGCGGCGTTTGCTGCCCAGCAGGAGCTTTGCATTTCGGTATTAGCTTTGATAGGTGTGTGTTTACCATTCCCACTCTCACAATCTTATCTTGCTGTTTTAGCTCATGTACAGTCCTTTTACTACAGACATTTTACTGGTGAAGAAATGGGGGAAAGTGGATTCTAAATTCAGTATTGTTGTACTACGACACATTAAAAGTACATGTAGCAGGTTTGCAAAACTAGATTTTTACTTTCTTAACTGAAAAAAGTTGTAGATGCTCAGTGTTTATCCTGCTTTTGCAGAGTTAATATAATTTCAGTAAAGAACATCTCATTATGAATTATGTAAGTGAAGCACTTAGCTGTGCTACCTGTGCTTGACTTTGGACACAGGTCAATGATATTTATCATAACTATTGTAAGGCTTTTAACCACAACACATTTTAATGTTTAAATCTTTCTTTCTTTTGTATTTTCTCAGCTCCCATCTGGTGCCCTGCATCTGTCCAGACGCTCTCTGAACTGCTGCGACCGAGTGGAATTTAAGGCTGATTGGAGAGAATATCTGACTCCCAGGTAAAATGGCTGATACCACAGAAGCAGAGAGCTGAGCATCACACATTGCCCCCCCTTTCTTCTATGTTCGAGGATCATTTTATGTGGACATTTCCCCCTTCCATTTCAATTTACTCATCATGGCTATGCATGATATGAATCGCACCAAGGGTTTCCCTTGCAAAGAATGCGACATGATATGTCCAAGTACACCTAGCCTCCTGGAGCACATGAAAGCCCACTATCACCAAGAGGGAAGTGGCAGATTTGAATGTGAACAGTGTGGACGCATTTTCAAACATGCCAGTAGCTTGGCTTCACACAAAAAGTCCCATGAAATGGGTTCGTTCCAGTGCCCAGTGTGCACCAGAACACTGCCCAATGCAATAGCGCTGAAGAATCACCTCCGAATTCACAGTCTGTCTCCTACTGCACAGGCTGAAGAGGAGAATGAGGATGGTGTTGATGAAGATAGGGATTATGGTTTAGCACAAGATCTTTCTGACACAGGTTTCCGGGGCCACCTGAACAGCAGCAGAATGATGACGGGACACGACCACGACAAGCAAAAATCGCCGGGATCCGAAGATGCTTGGGACAGGCCGTTCAAGTGTGACCAGTGTGACAGGACCTACCGGCACCATGGCAGCTTGGTCAACCACAAGAAGTCTCATCAGGAAGGCACTTACAAGTGCGCCATCTGTTACAAACAGTTCAGCAATCTGGCAGCCCTCAATGCCCACGAGCGCACCCATTCAAGGTTTAAACCCCCTGGAATGTCCATGGGGAACCTGGTGCCTCACACGTCATCTGAACTTCGCCACATTGTCCCCCAAAATGATGACATAGCAGCCTGCTTTTGCCATCTGTGCCAGGTTTCTTTGCCCAGTAAAAGTGACTTTCAGGAGCACATTTTGTTGCATAATGCTGCATCATCTTCTCTGGGGCTGACGCGTAGTTTCCCTGGAATAGTTCCCCATAATCTTAGCACTGTCCGTTCTCCAGCGGTCAACCCATACACCCCTGCTCTTGGGGACCCTCTTCCACTTCCTCCTCTACCTGACAAACGTTACGATCAGATGCTAGGGCCTCCTGTCAGTAATGCAGTTTACACCTGTGCATACTGTGGCTCTGGACATCCCGACTTGGACAGCCTCAAAATTCATTACCTGACGCATGAACCTCACCCAACGACGCAAGCTCAAGAGGGTCCATCTATTCTAAATTCTGGTGGACTGGGGTCAAACTCCCAACCCTCAGTGTCCTCACCCAGTGGGGAATCCAGATCCCAGCAGCAGTCATCCATTGATGACGCTGACCGCCGATTCAAGTGTCAGGAGTGTGGGAAAAGCTATCGGCACGCTGGAAGTCTTGTCAACCACAAGCGCTGCCACCAGACTGGGCATTACCAGTGCACCATTTGCTGCAAGGAGTATCCTCACCTTGCAGCTCTCCAAAGTCACCTGCGCAGTCACAAAACTCGCCCAAACTCCCAGGGTCTAAATTCAGAAGGTGACTGGCTGTCATCTGAACCCATGACAGGACTAGACTCCCAGCAGAACTTTGTTCATTCTCAGGGTCAAGAGAATGGCGCCACAACCCCAATCTCCCTCCCTGGTAACCTTGGTGACGCAGCCCACTTCGTTCCAGATGGTGGCCATAGCAGTGGTCTGGAATCGCTGGAGTTTCACGACCGGTTCGATGGCTCGCTTGCTCAGGGCAACTCCGGCCACTCTCCCCTTTCCCAGAACCATCGGCAGACGGAGAGACACCTGTGCTCTGATCAGGGCAACATGTCCAATGGTTACATGAGCGGCATGGGCTTCCAAAGTTCAGGGGGCGCCTCTTTGCCAGCAGGCAGTGCCAATCTCAAAGAAGGCAGCCGTCAGCGACGTGGACAAGACCAGCATTACGGAGGAGGTCAGGGAAGTGGCAAACGAATGGACAACAAAGACGACGAAGAAGTCTACCAGTGCACGGTCTGCGGGAACCATTACGCTAGCCTACGGGCTCTTCGTAGCCACCTGCGCAGCCATGGTGTGAACCAAGGCTCAGGGCCTTCCTCTGCCCTCTCGCCCATAGGTGAGCAAGAGTGGAGGAGGCGACAAGAAGGTAGTCAGTCCAGTCTACACGTTTGTAATATATGTGGCCAGAGTTTTTCCAGAAAGCAGGACCTGCTCAATCACCAGCTGGTCCATGGACCTCCCCGGCCGGACGGATCCACACAGGGCTTGGGGGGCAACAGCTCTAATGCTAATGGCAAAATGGATGGAAGGAACCACATTTGCGTTGACTGTGGCATGTTCTTTGCAGATCGCCATCACCTGATCACTCACCTGTGTCCAGGCAAGGCAAGAGGTGGAACCCTGAACAAAAACATGAATGGAGCCAAAGGGATGACTGGTGGTGCTGGGACCAGCAGTGGTGTGGATCACCGGCAGATGGCTGATGACCGCCCCCACAGGTGTGACCAGTGCGGTAGAGGTTACAGGCACCCCTGCTCCCTTCTCAACCACAAGAAATCGCACAAGACTGGGGTCTTCCGCTGCCTTGTCTGCCAAAAACGCTACTACAACCTGCTGGCTCTCAAGAACCACCAGAGGACTCATTTTGACTTAAAGAGGTTAGCCAGCATTGCATGTGCCCTATTATACTTTAACTGTGTAGTTCTCTTTGCATACTTTGACTGTGTATGTATTATGAGTTCCCCACTTGTGATTATCAGGTCATCACTGAAAAAAATAGATTTGAATCAAATTGTGAGTGTTAAAGCAATGTGTATAATTCATATTTCCATTAAAAAAAGATGAGGGTAACACACTTAGTGATTTTCTCTTTCTCTCTCTCTCACACACACACACACACACACACACACACACACTGAATTTGTATTTCATAACATCTGTCCCATTTGAGGTTTTGTGTAGTCATCTTTTGTGTAAGGCACCCATGCTGTGTGCTGCGTTGTTGCTGTTTGGCTTGTTTGGGTTTTTTGTTTTGTTTTGTCAGGATTTTGACGTTGCTCTCATCCTTTCTGGTTTTGTGTGTCTTTTTGTGCTGCAGGCATAAGTGTGAGGAGTGTGGGAAAGCTTTCAAGATCCAGAAACAGCTTATCAATCACCTTCGTCTGCACGAAGAGCACAGAGCCAAGACTGGTAACCAGCGAGTCCAAAGCATGAACCAGCACAACGGTCAGCGTTATGAAGGGGGACCATCCCAGATGCAGCCTATGCGGATGGGGGACCCCAAGATGCAGAATCCACAAATGGCCCCCAATTACGGCCAACCTCAAGGCTACAAGAAGCCGTATGCAGGTGCAAGAGCTCAGCAAGTGGACGATGGCAGCGGCCGACGCCCCTTTGCCTGCGACCAGTGTGGACGCACTTACCGTCATGCCGGCAGTCTGGCAAACCACAAGAACCTGCACAAGATCGGCGAGTATCACTGCAACGTTTGTAACTCCACCTACCCAAACCGTCTGGCCATGAAGAACCACCTCCGCATGCATTTCGCTCTGAAAAAGTACACCTGCACCGAATGCGGCCGGGGCTTTAGGAACCAGAGGCAGCTTGAAACGCACACCTCCAACCAGCTGTGCAAGGACCTTCCCGGGCCCAGCATGGCACCTCCACCTCCTCCCAGCTACGAGTGCAATGGGTGCTCAGATCGTTTCTCCACCACAACTGAGCTAGCCTCCCATAGCTGCAGCGCCCAGCTTCCTTCCTCCTCCGCCTCTCTTAACAGCTCCAGCTTGAGCATGGACGCCGCCGACCTCGGATCCCCCGAGCGTGAGGAGCGACCCTTTGCCTGCGACCTCTGCGGCTGCTCCTACAAGCACGCGAGTAGCCTGCTCAACCATAAGAACACGCACAAGACCGGCAACTTCAGCTGCTCCTACTGCGACAAGCCCTACACCAACTACATGGCGCTGCGCAACCACATGCGCATCCACACACAGAAGAAGCGCCACATCTGCTCCACCTGCGGAAAGGCCTTCCGGTTGGCTCGCTTCCTCCGCAACCACCAGAGGGTCCACGAGGAGGGCCACACTCGCTTCGGCTGCCCCACCTGTGGGAAGAGCTTCCAGGGTCGGTCTGGGCTGGCCAGGCACCGCTGCGGGGACAACCAGGTAGGCAACGAGGGCAGGACGAAGGCCACGTCAAGCACAGGAGAGGGAGAAGAGTGCCGGTTCACGTGAGTTTACGTCTGTTGTTCGTGATTCTTGAAGTGAACTAGTAAAGATCACAGGTTTCTACATGTCTATTACAGGTATATGATCTCCAATCCGGCTTCCTCGGGACCATTCGCGTGCCGGAATTCGGATTTTTCTGAAGTTTGGACAGTATGATTAGTGGAGACCAGATAAGTTACCCCATTTTGCTTTCAGTTAGCACTGTACTCTAGAATATTAGGCTGCATTGATTTTAAGGTAAACCATGTACTGAATAGAGAGATGTGCTTGTTCTGTGTTACAGTAAAGACAGATGTCTCACTGAATCCCTCATTCATGTCTTATTGAATGTGTGTCTGCTAATGTTAACACTTTTTTAAATTAATTAACTGTCTGGATAACTGAGGGAACAGAGGCGATTTGATGTAGATGTGGTGGTCCCAAGCAGAACAGTCGATTTTGGACTGTGAGTGACTAGCAGACCTTGTCATGGGACTCCATGTGTGCAAAATTAACTAACATCTCACTTTTTAATGCTTTCTTTATAGAATTTGTATTTGTTCTGTAGTCCAAAGTCTTATTTCTGTGAAGTGTGACATACGCATAATGCACATTCTGTGTGTGCTCTACTAACACCAAACACGTTTAAAGTCTTACACTCATTGTAATGCTGTGTTCAGGCTGTCCTGTTCGGTGTCTCATGACCAGGTTTGTGTCCAAAAGGCTGCAACAAGAAATTTGCATTAACAATGCAAATATTTACGTTTTTGGATTTTATGGTGGACTGCCTTGTCGACACCAAAAAGAATGAGTTTCTAGTGCTAGCAATTTATTTATTGAATGAATTTAGTGCCCTTTATTTTGAACATATTGCTAGCCCTCTTGTCCAAGTTGGGACATTGTATGTTTGGCAGCTGGATTCAAGATCATATACCTGTACTTTCCTCTCCATCTAGTCATTAATTAATTTAGTCAGATGTACAGTGTCAGGTTACTTACATTCAGATTAGTCAAGGACACTAATAAGATGTGTAAAGAGAAGACGATGAAAGAGATTTATTTTTCTGCTTTTTCTCTTTCTGTCTCTACAGATGTGAGCAGTGCGGCCGTTCCTACCGGCATGCCAGCTCTCTCCTGAACCACAAAAACACCCACACAGTTGGTATCTACCATTGCGCCGTGTGCCTCAAGACCTACTCCAACCTGCTCGCCCTCAAGAACCATCGCCGCATCCATTCGGAGACGCGCAGGCACCGCTGCCCTGAATGTGGCAAGGCCTTCCGCGTCTCCTCCCAACTCCAGAACCACCGCCGTATCCACCAGAAGGAGCGTGAATTCGCCTGTACGCAGTGCCAGCGGAGCTTCCCCAGCCAGACCAGCTTCCGGCTGCACTTGCAAATGCACCACGGTCGAGGCCACAAGTCCTCACACCACCACCACCACCACCACCACCACCATCAGCAGCAGCAGCAGCAGCAACAACAACAACATTCGTCTGGAAGCTCTGACCTGGGCTGGGGCTCAGGACTTGATTTGACATTGATGCAGGCCCAGGGACTGGATCCAAACGGAGTTTCCAAAATGTCCTCTCACCACGGTTCTGGCTCCGGCCGCTCCTCTGGCCACCACCAGCATCACCAGCAGCAGGGCCGCAGCGAAACGGGCCGCAAGGCTCATGTATGTGACCAGTGCGGGCGTGGGTACAGGCACGCCAGCTCCCTGCTGAACCACAAAAACAGCCACAAGGCGGGCACCTACTTCTGCAACCCCTGCCAGAAGGAGTTCTCCAACCTGATGGCCTACAAGAACCACAGGCGCATCCACACCGAGCCCAAGCGCTACCAGTGCCCGGACTGCGGTAAAGCTTTCCGTGTCTCCACGCAGCTTATCTGCCATCGGCGCATCCACACCAAGGAGAAGCCCTTCTCGTGCCAGCAGTGCGACAAGCGCTTCTCCAGCAAGTCCAACTTGCGCCACCACCAGAAGGTCCACTGGAACAGCTCGGCGCCCACCAGCACCATCTCCATGGGCGCCGCCAGCTTCTTGGGTATGCCCTCGGGGCCCTTTATATAAGTTATTGGTGGGAGTTGGGGAAGAAGGACATGTTTATTGTTGTGGAGATTAATGCCAAGGTTTCTGGAGGTGCCAAAAATTCACTTTTCCCCCCATCCTCCGCTCACTCCATCTTTTAGTTACTGTAGTGTATGAGGCGAGGCTGAGTTTTTTTTTCTCCTTTTTTCCCCCCTCCCTCCCTTTTCTGTTGTTTTCGTTGAGCAGGTTGTTGTCTAGGTTTTAGAGGACTTCCATCTACCGTTCGTTCCTGGAGACACTGAAACAAGGACTTGAGACATGGACCATTACATTGTTGAGACGGTCTTAGTTGTGACGCATCACGGTTCATTGTAAACCCTGCAGCTGAACCTCCATTCTTTACCTTTTACCTGGGAGGCGTTTAGGCCCCACCCTCTGGGCTGATTTCCTCGTTCTGCTTAGTGTTAACTGCTCTGAGACTAACTGATTTAAACTTGGGTTGAACTTGATGGAGGACTACATTTCACACCGGACTGTTGTTAGGTCAGATGTTTGGTTTTCCCCCGTTAGCGGACGCGGCTCTGAGGGAGTGTATGTTCAGCGGAGGTCAGGGAGTCAGACCCAGTCCATCGACCCGTGGTGCTTTGGTCAGGGTAGTAAAGTGACGAGGTTCGTAAGCTTTGCATCAGGAACCGCATTAAAATCCTCATCCATCATCCCACCTCCATCCTCCCTCTGGTCACCTTGATCATTCAGTATTTTCTAGATTAAACAAAAGTGGAAAAAATGAGATGAAAAACCGAGCAACTTGTGTGTAGGAGTTTAGGTCTGACGGTATGTAGATCGTATTTTAAAAAACTGGCCGCAGTTACCATGTTGTGTAGAACTCTCAAGGGTGTTTTTTTACTTTTTTGGGGGGGGGTTCTCCCTTTTGATGTTCTAATGTTTTTCTAACTTGTGTGTTTTTTGCAGCACGAAGATGAGCTTCAAACCTTATTATTCTGCAGATGACAGCATTGCGCTATATGGGTTCACTTCTTTGCGGCATCGTTTTTGTGTGTTCCCTCTTATACCCCCCCACCCCCACCCCCCCGATGTTGCTTGGATCCCTTATTTTTCAAACACCGCGCCTACGTAGCTAGTGTATAGAAACAATAGGTTGTGCTTTGAGAAGAAAAAACATTGTAAAAAAAAAAAACAAAAGAAAATGCGAAACAGGGAAAAAATGTATATTGATAGGCTTGTACTGGCATTTGGTTTTACCTTGTATTGTATCGTACTGACTGTATTATTTACAGGAAGACTTTTATAAAAAAAACAACAAAAAAAGATCACTGTAGTATGCATTTTATTTATATTAACCCTTGTAACCGAAGACGCTAGTTTTAGGACCTCCCCGTCGTAGGAGCTCTGTCCAGATACTTCTTCCTTCTCTTTGTTCTGACCGATGAATTCTTCATAAATGATTGACATGGAGTCGAGGAAACGACAAGACTCCTAAAGAACACTTGTTCTGGTGACTGTAATCTCCATATTTTTTATTTTTTGGTCTCCATCTTCTGTTTAATGCTTTTAAAACCTTGTACAATAGACAGGGAGCTGTAATAATGTGTGTTTTTTTTGATTGCAGTACAATGAGTGTAAAGATATCACTGTATTGTTATGCCTTCCTCACGTGATGTCGTGAAAAGTCGCGCCCCCTACACCCACCACCACCACGTCAAGATTGGATGTGCCTCTGTCTCATGCTTTTAAGCTCACACACTTTTAAGGGATGATTTTTGTGAACATTACAATCACATAGGCAATCTTATTTTATTATTTTAACCGTTTTTTGTTACATCCTCATGGTATCCCTTGTATTTATTAGTCTTCTTTTTATTTAATTGCGTTTGACTCTTTGGAGCTCATTGAACCCCGTGACCAGGGAGCACTGGTGCTAGCAAGTCCATTCTGTTTGGAGGGAAAGTGAAGTCGTGAGAAAGTGATGAGCACAGGAAGATTGTGTATATATGTATGTTCTTATAATCTGCAGTTATGGTGGAAAAAGCTAAAGTATATAACAAACTAGGTGCATTAATTTGGGAAGGACTGACTTTGAGCGGATATAAGAATTATTCTGTAAGTTTAACCTTTTGTTTTCCCTCTTTCATGCATATATCTGTACTGCTGATATACACTTTTTTTAAACTACATTTTGATAATTCATTTCCTAACAGAACTTGTTTGGATTATAACCTTAATGCTCTCAAGTTAATGAAAATAAATAGCTGAAAAAACTTCTCTGCGTGATTGTAAATGTACAGTTTATAGCTCCGACACTGATGATGCATTAAACTGCGTTTCCCCTCCTCACGTGTTCTAACCTTCTCCTCGTGTTTCCTCTTCCCCGGTGAATCCGGCAGCTTCCACATTTTATTATAATATCGCTGTTGTGATCGACTCAAAAGCAGACCCAGATTACAGATTACGTTACAGAATCCGTCTGATTCTCCAAGTCTGATTATTCCAATCACTCGCTCCAGTTTCCTGAATTTCTGCTTTGACACGAGGCAACAAAAATGTATCATCCTCTGAGACCACGCCCACTTTCCTAATTCAGTGTGTGTGACGCTGATCTCAGATCTGTGTTCAGCTTTGTGTGTGAGGAGTGTGTGAGTTTACACTGCACTCGCATCTACAATGTATCAGCAGCAACGAAGGAAACGTCTCTTCAGTGCGACGGCTCCACCTACAGAACGGTGTCGCTGTTTCTTCACAAACACAGTCTGATCTTCTTCCTCTGGGTCTGATTACAGCATCCAGCAGTATTCACTTCATCCTCTCAGTCCAGGAACATTGGAAGTGACGCTCCTTCTACAGAACATCCTGTTGAACGTTCTCCTTGCTCTTTACTCACCTATTTTCTGGAAAGATTTCTAGATGGTTTCTGCTCTGAATCAGCAGCTTCTGAACTCCTTCCTCGTGTGCAGGAGACGTCTGATCCAGAAAGTTCTGGCAAAGGAGGTGGGCAGCACTGGCTTAGTCGGATTCTGCCAAATATCATAGTCAAATCTCATTAGCTTGCCCCTATTGGTCCGGGCCCTAAATTTGGCGAGAGGAGGGGTTGGTGAGCTATTGACACGTTAAAAAGTAAAAAAAACTTGCACTTTCACTACAACGGCCTTGACTCTACACTGTGTCTGAACTGTCTGAATGGTTAAACTCCTAGTTCAGCTCCAGACGGTTTGGTTTTTCATGTAAAACAGCATTGGTCACGTTTTGTGAGCTATCAAATGAAAACCACATTTCCAGCATCACTTCAAGCGATTTTACTCACTTGAGATGTTCCACCGTTTTAGCTTCTGGTGACCGAACCCCACCCGCCTCCGACAGAGCAGCGACCGAACCCGACTCGCCTCCGACAGACCGAACCCGACTCGCCTCCGACAGAGCAGCGACCGAACCCGACCCTCCTCCGACAGTGCAGTGACCGAACCGACCCGCCTCCGGCAGTGCAGTGACCGAACCCGACCCGCCTCCAACAGTGCAGTGACCGAACCGACCCGCCTCCGACAGTGCAGTGACCGAACCCGACCAGGAATAAACCTGGATTAAACTACTGTATACGCAAGTGTTTGCCTCAATCTACACTAATACACATCAGTCCAAACCATGTATATCGTGGAACTTGTCAAGGATGCCCATTAAGCCCTGTGCTCTTTAACTTGGCCATCAAACCACTTGCTACAGCTTCGTAATTGTAAAAACATTTCTGCTACTTAATGACCTGTTGCTCTTTGTTTCTGATCTTCATACTTGTCTATCTTCTATTCTTTTGTTGCCAGTTTGACTGAATCTCTGCTTACAAATATTTTTTACAAAAGTGAGCTCTTCCTAATGATAAAGCACAAACTTTAGATCTCACTGCTTTGACAGGTTCTCCGATTTAGACATTTTAATTACAAGAAAAGTCAAAGATTTATTTAAAGAAAATCTTTAAGCTTTGCTACAAGTGACAATGCAAACACAATCACGGTGGTCACCCAATAAAAATTATAATGACCATCCTACCTACATTTTTGCCCAATCGTTATACCTAGATCTTTTTGACGAATTTGATTTGATTATTTCCTCCTTTATCTGGCAGGGGAAACAAACACATCTTAATAAAGCCCACCTCCCAAAGTTATTATTAAATCTAATGTTCTAGTAATTCTTTCACAACAGGCCTGACTGTCCCAAGTGGGTATCTGTAACAAGGCGGCCTTTTACAGTTGGATTTGCAGTGAAGAAGACCAAGACAGGGAATGGTGGAGGTACAAGGCATTTATTTGCCCATTGAATTTTCATGCCAACTGCACACTCACAGTACAAACAACTCCCCCTCCTTCCTTATATCAACTAGCAGACTTAAATACTCTGGTTCAAACCCAAAATCATACATAAATTTACATACATACAATAATTTCTTATATATTTACATATTTAATATTTAACCCATGGCCTCTCCCAGAACCTTTAAATGGTATCCGGATCCCCGGGGAACCATTTGCCCAAACACCCTGGAGAGGAGACAGAGAAGACCGGTGAGTAATTACATTTAACAGCAACTTCTTTACCTCTAGATTTTCCACACACGCTTGCCCACATTTTCTTACAAGTAAACCTTATCGGCTCCCACAGAACCTCCACCCCTCTCAATAAGGAGCAGCTGTGCAGGACCTGGAACACAAGGCTACCAGCTAATTATTCAAATATTCAATAAATATCCAATAAATAATTAAACCTTATGTGCAAATGTTATTGCTGTACAAATCTATGCTTAAAGTGTGCTAAGTAAAGTGCTAGTTAAAATGTATTAATCAAGTACCATTGTGCTTCTAAAGTGCTGTACAAGGTATAATAGAAATAATCCTAGTAAGGGAGTCCGCTTCCTTACATTTCCTCCCCCCTCTCAAGAGCACAGTACCTCAGTCCTCCGTAATCCTAGACAAACAGTCAGCAACCACGTTTGCCTTCCCAGGCCTGTGTTGGGCCGTAAAGTCATAAGGCTGAAGAGACAAGTACCATCCTGCAATGCGGGCGGGCATTGGCATCCCTCATGCGGTTCAACCACTGGAGGGCACGATGGTCAGTCTCCAGAAGTGACGTCCCAGAAGGTAATACCTGAGGGCCTCAATAGCCCACTTTATGGCCAGACATTCTTTCTCCACTGTTGAATACCTTGTTTACCTGTCCAATAGTTTCCGACTCAGAAACACCACAGAACACACATCTGTTTGCAAGAAGAATGGTTTGCTGAAGTCTGGACTGTGCAGAACTGGGTAAGTACATACTGCATCCTTGAGGTCTCTGAATGCTTGCTCACATTCATCTGTCCAATGCACTTTGTTGGGAGCTGAGCCCTTTGTCAGGTCGTTCAGTGCAGCTGATCGCTCTGCAAAAGAAGGTATACAATTCTGGTACCAGCCTACAAACCCAAGAAAACCTCTCACCTTCCTTTTTGAAGTGGGAACTGGGAAGGATTCAATTGCCTCAATCTTTGCTACTTGAGGTTTTATCTTCCCAAAGCCGATGACAACGCCCAAGTACTCCACTTCTTTCTGGGCTATAGAACACTTTTTGGGGTTAATAGTCAGTCCTGCCGTCTTAATGCCCTGCAGTACCTTCTGTAGGTGAATCACATGCTCCTCCCAGGACTGGCTATACACCACAACATCATCCAGATATGCTGCAGAAAATTATGACGCATCACTCAGTACATAGTCCATTAATCGTTGAAATGTCACTGGTGCTCCCTGGAGCCCAAATGGCATGACTTTAAAATGGTACATACCAAAAGGAGTTTTGAAGGCTGTCAGGTCTCTTGCATCTGGTTCCAAAGCCACTTGCCAGTACCTCTTACACAGATCCAGCGTTGTAATGTAGCTCGCCAAACCAACTCTCTCCAACAGGTCATCGACCCTAGGCACTGGGTAGGGATCAACATTGCATTCAAATATCTGAAATCAATACAGAACCTCAGGGAGTCATCTTTCTTTAGTACCAGAACAATCGAGCTGCACCACTCACTACTTGATATCTCAATAATTCCCAAATCCAACATCAGTCTTATATCTTCCCAGACACATCAGAACTGCGGAGACTCTCTCCACCTTCAAGAAACACCTCAAGACTGAACTATTCCTCAGCATCTAAAACACTTGTAGATATGAATAGGACATGTTAACTATGCTGCAGCACCTGCGTCTGTTTTAGAATGAATCATTAGCTCTTAATGAAAGTGTAGAATGTGTTTCTCTTTCAGGTAGTAAT
>JBBIGC010000137.1:20049981-20063045 GCA_037576955.1 Lepidarchus adonis
ACCAGCTTGGAGCAGTTGGTTGTCCAGGTGAGATCCTCGGAGATGTAGACTCCCAGGAACTTGAAGCTGCTCACACGTTCCACAACTGTCCCTTTAATATAGATGGGTGGATGTGGGTCAGCATTCTTCCTGTAGTCCACGGTGAGCTCCTTGGTCTTCCCAGTGTTGAGCAGCAGGTTGTTGGTGTCGCACCACTCAGCCAGACGATCCACCTCCTCCTTGTAGGCGGCCTCATCATTGTTGTTGATGAGGCCAATCACCGTGGTGTCATCTGCAAACTTAATGATGGTGTTGGAACCATCATGGATGAAGAGGGAGTAGAGGAAAGGGCTCAGCACACAGCCTTGTGGTACACCGGTGTTCATTGTGATGGTAGATGAACAGTGGTTATCCAGTCGGACATGTTGGGGCCGGTTGGTCAGGAACCATTTGCACATGAAACTGATGCCCAGGGGAGGATTGAATTGAACGCTGAACTGAAGTCTATAAACAGCATATATAATCTGATCTTTATAAAGCACAGTTTTAACTGAAGTTATCATACTCTGCCTATTCGAACACTACTGAAAAACAATGCCGAGAAAGTGTTTCTCTATTACAGCATCTGTTAAATATAATACACTTCATAAACGTTGGGAAAGAGATGTGTTCATCATCTGTCCTTTTAATTATACATTTTAATCATTTTGAATTTAAGGTTACTAATTGCTTAATATAAGAATTTAGTTCCTTGAATGTCTGTGGTGGCCATTGTTTGAGTTTTTTTCATGGTGCACCCTACAATTTCAATAGAAGACAAATCTGGACTGGCTGCAGACAATTCAAGCACATGCTCTCTGTGTCTGTGAAGCCATGGTGTTGTAATCAGAATGTGTTATTTCATTGTCCTGCTGAAAATGTAATGGCAACATGTGTCTCTTAATGGGTAGTGGTAGCCTAGTGATTAGGAACTTGCCCTTGTGATTCAAGTCCCAACCCATGTAAATATATCACTGAGGTACAAGATAAAGTCTTGCTACACTGCTCCCTGTGTGCTCTTTTTAGCTACCTGTTGCTCTACATGTGGTTGGGTTAAATGTAGAGGTCTGTATTTTGTGTGATTTATGGGTTGAGGTGACAAATGGTCATCATCTTCATTTCTAAAATCCTAATACACACGTTGCAAATGCTGCCTTTTACATACAATGGAGGAAATAATTATTTGACTCCTTTCTGATTTTGTATGTTTGCCCACTGACAAAGAAATGAACAGTATCATTTTAATGGTAGGTTAATTTTAACAATGAGAGAATATATATATATGAAAAATCACATTATATAAAATACATACAGAAAAAAACCAGAACACAACATTATGTAAAATATATTAATTAATTTCACTTCATTGAGTGAAATAAGTATTTGATCCCCTACCAACCGTTGGTTCTGGCTCCTACAGACCGGTTAGATACTCGTAAATTCAACTCAAGACCCACATTAAAGACACCCATCTTAACTAGTCACCTGCATAAAAGAGACCTGTGCACAGACTCAATCAATCAGACTCTGACCTCTCCACCATGGGCAAGACCAAAAAGCTGTCTAAAGATGGCAGGAACAAGATTGTAGCCCTGCATAAGGCTGGAATGGGCTACAAAGCCATAAGCAAGAAGCTGAGTGAGAAGGAGACAACAACACTATGTCCTAATGGATTAAAATCCAGGTTTTGCCACCAAGTATAAAGTCTTGTTTTGTAAGGGGATCAAATACTAAATACTATCAAATATTATTTCACTCAAATGCAAATCAATTTACAATGTGGCAAATAAGTATTTGGCAGCCACTGATTCCGCAAGTTGTTCCACTTTAAAAGATGAGTCTGTAATGTTCATAGGTTCACTTCAACTGCGAGAGACAGAATAAAAAAAATCCAGGAAATCATATAGTTTGATTTTTAAAGAATTTATTTGTATAATGGTACACAGAAAATATTTACCACCTACAAGCAAGAATTCTGGCTGTCACAGACCTGTTACTGCTTCTTCAACAAGCTCTTCTATCGTCCACTCGTTAACTTTATTAATGGCACCTGTTTGAACTGGTTATCTGTATAAAAGACACCTGTCTACATCATCAAACAGTCAGACTCCAACCTCCACTATGGCCAAGACCAGAGAGCTGTCTAATGACACCAGGAACAAGATTGTACACTTGCACAAGACTGGGATGAGCCAGTCTACAATAGACAGCAGCTTGGTGAGATCAACTGTTAGAGCAGTTTTTAGAAAATTTAATAAAAACCCTCGACCTGGGGCTCCATGCAAGATCTCACCTCATGGGATGCAAATGATCTTGAGAACGGTAAGGAAACAGCCCAAAACTACATAGGGGGAACTGGTCAATGAGCTGAAGAAGCTGGGAGCAAAGTAACAAAGGTTACTGTTAATAATACTACGTCATCATGGATTAAAATTCTGCAGTGCTCGAAAGTACCCCCTGCTTAAGCCAGCACATGTCCAGGCCCGTCTAAAGTTTGTCAGAGACCATCTGGATGTGATGTGGTCAGATGAGGTCAAACTCTTTGGTATAAATGCCACTCGCCGTGTTTGGAGGGGGAAGAATGCGGAGTTGCAGCCCAAGAACACCACACCCACTGTGAAGCATGGGGGTGGAAAAATTAAGCTTTGGAGCTGCTTTTCTGCAAAGGGGACAGGGCGACTGATCCATATTAAGGAAAGGATGAATGGAGCCATGTATTGTGAGATTTGGGGCAAAAACCTTCTTCCATCAGTGAGAACATTGAAGATGAAACCTGGTTGGATCTTCCTGCATGACAATGATCCCAAACACATGACCCAGGCAAAGAAGGAGTGGCTACATAAAAAGCATTTCAAGGTTCTGGAGTGTTCTAACCAGTCTCTGGACCTCAATTCAATAAATATCTGTGGAGGGAGTTGAAAGTCCATGTTGCCCAGCGACAGCCCCAAAACATCACTGCTCCTGTGAAGATCTGCATGGAAAAATAGGCCAAAAGTATGTACAACTCACTCATGTTATAGGCACTGATGCAGACACTAGCTTTAGCACCTTTCACTGATAACAATCTGGATGATCGACTGACCACAGCCAACAGTTCCGTAGTCTTTCAGTCCACCTAAGATGAGCTTTTGCCCATATAACTTACTGGCTTTTCTGCATGGAATTAAAGAATTCACACTTACATAATACAGTTTTAAGTAGCTTTTCTTGATGAAATGCAGCAATAGACTCTTAAGTCACAATGTACTTACTGAGTTTTCAGAAGGTCGCTATATTTGCTGCAGGCAGTGTCACCTGAGAGCATTCAACAGTGGTTTCCAGTCTTACCCTCTATACCAGGGGTGCTCATACTTTTTTTGACCTGCGAGTTACTTTTTAAAATTACCAAGATAAAATGATCTACCAACATATCTACACAGACAGAGTGAGAGAGAGAGCGAGAGTCCCGATCAAAAGTTTAAGACCACTTGACAAATAGCAAATAATCATATGTTGCATGGTTGGATCTTTAGAAGGTTCCAAGTAGAGCTTCATCATGCTACTAGAAGAAATGTGAGTGAGACAAAAAGATTTTGAGCATGCAATTTTTTTAAAACAACTCTTAAATGGTGAAGTTTGTAATTTCACTGATTGTGTCAAATCCTTTCAGAAAGACGTCAGAATTGCCAACTGATGTAAAAGATTTTATTAGACAGAGAGATAATTACATTTTAGAAGTTAAAGTTTTGAGGAAGGTGAATTCTGGGTGTGTCAGTGGGTGTATTCTGGGTGTGTCAGTGGGTGTATTCTGGGTGTGTCAGTGGGTGTATTCTGGGTGTGTCATTGGGCGTATTCTGGGCGTGTCAGTGGGCGTATTCTGGGCGTGTCAGTGGGCGTATTCTGGGCGTGTCAGTGGGTGTATTCTGGGCGTGTCAGTGGGCGTATTCTGGGCGTGTCAGTGGGTGTATTCTGGGCGTGTCAGTGGGTGTATTCTGGGCGTGTCATTGGGCGTATTCTGGGCTTGTCAGTGGGTGTATTCTGGGCGTGTCAGTGGGCGTGACATGGGTGAGCAGTCAGAGTCATGTGACATGACGCACACTGCCGCATGTCATGTTTAAGTGACGCATGCTTGAGATTTGATGAAATTTAGACTTCTGTGTGCGTGTGTGAGAGATTTTTGGTGTGTGTGTGTGTGTGTGTGTGTTGTTTTTAGATAGTGAGACCTCGAGTGGCAACACTGTCTCTGATAAGCGAGCTGTGCTGTGTTGGAGACTTTGAGTGAAAATAGATCCTAAGAGCTGTTTTAAAATGTGTTGAGTTCTGCCATTTTGTGTCCCCAGACCAGTGCTGTGACCCCAGATACAACAACAGAAACAGGCTGTTTTACAGCTAATCAAAAATTTAGGACCACACCTCCAAAAAAACCTGTAAACCCCCAAAACAGAAATCAAAGTTCCAAACATGAAGTCAGTAATGAGCAGCTCCACCGTTATTGTTCATCACTTCACGCTTGTTGCAGGTGTTTCCATGAGGTGAGTGAGAACATTTCTCCAAGTGGTGAAGATGCTGCACAAAGGGCATCTGCTGTCTGGAACTGGTGTCCATTTTTTTTTTAAAACTTTCCTTCCATCCATCTCCAAAGGTTCTCAACTGGATTTAGATCAGTGCTTGTCTTGCCAGTAACATTGGAAACCATCAGGACCATCAAGGTCAAATTTTTTTTCATCAGAGTATAAAACTCTTTCACCTTTCAATGTTCCATGTTTGATTCTCTCCTGCAAAGTCCAAACGCCAGGTGTGTGGCGTCAAGGAGACGAGGCCTTTGAAGATGTTTTTGTTTTGGTCTCAGATGCGTCTGATGGTTATGGGGCTGCAGTCGGCTCCAGTAACGGCCTTAAATTGGGTCGAGGATCACCCGGTGTCTTGACCGACAGCCAATTGGATCCTCCGGCTCAGTGCTGGTGAAATTGTTTTGGGTCTTCCACTTGACTTTTTTGTTCCATAACCCTCAGGATCATTTAAGAAAGCATGTTGAAGCTCTACTTGGAACCAACCAGGCAACATATGATATTTTTGCCATTTGTCAAGTGGTCTTAAATGTTTGATCGGAACTATTTATACATACACCAATTGAACTTTATATTTACCTTGTATAACAGCGTGAACATAGCACAATACATTTCTGTAAATTTTTGACCATTACCTTACTCTGATGACTTCTGGGTTGCACGATCCGGACAAAATCCCCTCACCCTGCTTCTTCTTCGCTTTTCAGTGGCCAGTCAGTGTCGCACTTTTTATGGACAGTTGTGTCGCTCAACATTTTCTTTCTTCAGAATAGCCATGGTAGATTGGCATATTGGACAAACAGACTTTGGATATGACATTGCGGGGAAAAAAATTAATCTCCCTATCTGAATGGAAGTGGTGTGTTTTTGGTTTCTTATTCGGTCATGCTCCCCCACTTATTTTTAGACCCTTTCTTTAGGAGAAATAAATTGGAAGCTGCTGAAGAGGTGATTAGTTTGCTGGAGTTTTGCAGTAGCTCACACAGAGAGATCTCAGGCGGGCTGTACTGTATGTCCATCAACTGTTAAATGCCACAGTGGGGGTGGATGATGGGCTAACACCCTGTCTTTTTAATGACATGCGATCTACCCACACTACCTGTACTGTAGTGTATTCTATGGATTGCTGTTCACTCTGTCTCCTGTGCACAGTAGAGTTTATTATAAAAGGCAGTTCTCTGCGATCGACAGGTAGATCTGGATCAATGTGTAGGGTACCTTTGCTCTGTGCACTGATGTATCCGAATTCTCTTAAACTTTACATAACATTATATAGTGCAGATGTTGAAAGTTTTATATTGAGAAATGATTTGAACTGAGCAAATATTATCTAAACCTAAATATCTATCAAATATTGGCACAATGGGGAGCATTTAAGTTTTATAGCCACTCTTTGGGTAGTTTCTGTTGTCATTATGATTTTAAGAGTAAACACAGTTGTTTGACAATAAATGGCTTCAGCCAAACACTTACCATGAGTGAAAGAAAAGTTTTTTGTATTTTCATTCATATTCCCTGACAAATGGGCAAGAAATCATAAAATCTGTCAGGGTATGTAAACTTATGAGCACAACTGTAAGTGTTCATATGATTTAATGCATCACATGGTATTTGTATCACAGTGTTCCTGGACATGGGGTTAGTAGTTAAGGAGAACCTTATTTTCTTTTTTATGTGAACTGCCACAGAGTTTCTATTAATGGCTAGTAGCTGGAAGCCATCATTAGCATTAGCATTAGCATGATGTCAAATACATGATCTTACTGTCACTTTTTCCATTTTGTTTGTGGAAGGTAACCAGATACTGACAACGTGTAAATCTTTTAGGTATTTGTCTGTTTAGTACAGATAGACAGAGCATTTAATTCTGCACTCTCATTGTTTATTCTCTACCCTGTGCTTTTAAACTTTCATCTGTAATCAAATTAGTGTTTTTTTTTTATTCAAGATGGTGATTAAATTATTGATTTGAATCCTCAATTGGTCATTTGAGTTTTCACATGTATCCTTGTGGTAAAAAAACACACTAGAAATTGTTTTTATATCGTAAATAGTATATCGTATATCGTAAGCTTGACTATAGAGAAATAATTGCTCAAAATGGTTAGACCGTTCTATATATGATTATTAATTGAATGTACATAATTTGATAACCTTTGCTTTGTCACTATGGCAGTTAGAAAAAGAAAACTTTTCTTTAGCACTGTATACTAGTATTACCAGATCCAAATTTCTTGTTTATGCTTACATACTTGGCCATTAAAGCTGATTCTGATTTTTGATTCTAAAAAATCCTACATTCGCCCTTGAAGTAGGATGCTAACATGACGTAAGATAGTCGACAGCTGGTAAAATGATCATAAACAGGAGGTTCTTTGAGTAATGTCGAGATTCTGTTCGTCCGAATGCGACATAACATGAATTTGGCTGTGATTTGGAACTTATGCATGTAATGATTGCATATATGTATTGAACATGAACAAGTAGCACGCATATAGCTAACACAAGAGTTTATTGTGGCATGTGGCTTCATGGGGAACAATGCATTCTGACATATGTAGTGTCTGGTGCGGGAAAACAGGTGGTAATACGGGTGAAAAACAGGTGGAAAGGGTTGATTTCTGGGAGTCGTAGTTTCTTAGTGGCAAGAGTGCAGGTAAAATAAACACATGAATCACAGCAGTAATAAAGTGAAACAGTTCCTGACCTTCACTGTAAAGTCTGCTTTACCTTTGGGTGCTATAATGAAGCAACACGGAGAGAAAGAACAAAAGAGAGAGAATGGCACAACGTTGTCTTCCTTGTATAGCTCCACATGACCATGAGTGTATTCATCAGCTGCGCTCGCCAGAAATGAAACCACAATTTACTGCATGTTGAAATTATTTTTTATTTACTCCACCAAGAAATGTGATTTACACATAAATCACACATTTTTTCAATGGCAACTGCAATCCCCCCATATATTTTAGTTTGGACTAGTCACTGCAAAGTTATTCTAGTGAGAAAGTAATATCTTAAAGTAGGAGCAAGACACTGTTGAAATAGCTATAACCATCCTCCATTTCTACAGTGCGGACCCACAAAAAACTCCCTCCAATAGTTCTAAGAACTATGAAAAATTCTGCTCTGAAAGCACCTAAAGGCTCTGGTTGTAGCCAAAGTATTGGAACTGGCCTGGGATTTATTAGGACTTTAGCTGAATCATGAAATGGTTCATGATTGAGTCATTTTTAGTTATCTCATATTCTCTAAGTTTTGACAAGTGAAAATGTTCTACTGTTACAAGGTGGGCTTTTGTCTTGGAAAAGGATTCTGTGATTTTGCTTATTACTGCAACTCGGATGGACTGGCGGAAAAATATTGTAATGAAATTTGAATATTTGGACCAATTGATAAATTTAATATATTTCTACCAAAACGTAATTCTTGAAACTATTGCTAAGTCTTATTTTTTTGTTTCCTGTAATTTACTACAAATTCAATGATTTAAAGTGTATTGTGAGGAGACATTAGAAGGCTAAAGTTAGATGCTGCTTCTCCAGCACAAATCAGCTCAGTTCTGCCACACTGAGTCCAATTTTATACAAATATAAAATAAACAAATTCATGTATAATAGAATATGTGCCAAAATGAAAAAATAGCTCATTCCTATTAAAGCAAATGGTTGCTTGCCTGGGGAAACAATGCAGACAGTCAGTTTGTACAAAAGCTGGGATCCAGCGAACCACAGCGAGAGCCATTATCCACAAATGGCAAAAACATGGAACAGTGGTGAACCTTCCTAGGAATGGCCTAAGATTACCACAAGAGCACAGTGACGACTCATCCAAGAGTCACAAAGACATCATCATCCAAAGAACTTCAGGCCTCACTTGTCTCAGTGAAGGTCAGTGTTCATGACTCCACCATAAGAAAGACACTGGGCAACAATGACCTGCATGCCAAGATCAAAACCACTGCTGAGCAAAAAGTACATTAAGGCTCATCTCAATTTTGCCAGAAAACATCTTGATGATCCCCAAGACTTGGGGAAAATAATCTATAGACTGATGAGACAAAAGCATGATGAGAACATTTTGTAATGTGTTTGTCTCATTATATGTGGTGTAGAAGTATCACTGCATTTCAGAAACCGAACATCATACCAGCAGTAAAACATGATGGTGGTAGTGTGAGGGTCTGGGGCTGTTTTGCTGCTTCAGGACCTGAAAGACTTGCTGTGATAAATGAAACCATGAATTCTGCTGTTCTACCAAAAACTCCTGAAGGAGAATGTCCGGCCATCTGTTCATGACCTCAAACTGAAATTAACTTGGGTTCAGCAGCAGGACAATGATCCAAAACACACCAGCAAGTCCACCTCTGATTGGCTAAAACCAAATGAAGACTTTGGAGAGGCCTAGTCAAAGTCCTGACCTGAATCCTATTGAGATGCTGTGACATGAACCTAAAAAGATGGTTCGTGCTCAAAAACCTTCAATGTGTCTGAACTATAATAATTCTGCAAAGATGAGTTTGGGCCACAGCTGTAAAAGACTCATTGCAAGTTATCAAAAGCTAAGGTTTAGGGGGCAATCACTTTGTCACACAGGGCCATGTCTTTAATAATAAAATCCTTTACTTAAAAACCACATTTTGTGTTTACTTGTGTACTTTGACAGATGTTTAAATTTGTTTGATGTTCTGAAACATTTGTAAGTGTGACAAACATGGAAAAAAAAGAAATCAGGAAGTGGGTAAATACTTTTTCTCACCACCATATGTGCAATATACATATAATGTGGCATATTTGGCACATTGCTGCTCTCTTTCACAGTAAAAACATGATATACTTACCAGTTTATATGCATTTTTGCCATATAGTGTGCATATATAAAACAATTTTACAGACCTCTTTTAATATCAACTAATATTTATAGTGCATATACTGATTTCCACGTTGTATAGATCTCCCTTGTTTTGTGTCCTGAAATGGCTAATCAAAATTCTTTAGTCCAAAAATAATTTCATTGCAAAGTTTTAGTACTGTTGAGCAAGTTTGACAAGGGCCAGGTGTAGCTAGTGTAAAATAACCATATGCTTGCGTATAAAGTTAAAATTGCAGTCAAATCTATTTCTCCAACTGTTGTTGGTATCAGGTCTTCACCTGACCTTCACTGTACTTCATTTGTTATTTATTGAGATGCTGTTGCCTTTTTCTTCCAGCAGCTGTATTTCAAGAACCAAGAACAACTGTTTGATTAATTCCAGTTACTTTGTCTTGTATTTATTTCCATTAAAAGTCTTTTGCTTTAACATGTTTATAGTTCCTGCTTGTAATGACAGTCAAGTTAGAATGGTTATGTCAATTTCTTTTTTTCCTTTGATTTGGTTGGGGCTGAATGAGGTACATATTTAAAGATCATTTTGATGGTCATTTTGCAATGTTCGTATGTATCACAGTATTTATAGTCAACACACTGAGCATACACATTTAAATACATTTTTGCCATGTTTTGATTAGCATAAATGCCTTTTTGTTTATTATAAGTGCTACATTCAAAGATGTTCAAAGTAAATTAGCTCTTTTATTGTAGTGTTTGCTTTTTTACCAAAACCTTAGTCAGGTGCTAATGTAATTATCAAAGCCGTATACAGAGTAATAACTTGCCCTGCAAACAGTATTCAGAAGGCATAGTTTGCAAAGTATTTTCTACTAACCTCAGATGCAATCAATAAGTCAAGGCTAATAAGGCTAACAAACCCAATAGTCACCAAATTGCTCAAAATGTTTCCATGAAAACACTTCTCCAAAACGTATCTCAGTCTGATGATATAGGTGGTGCAGACTCATGGATGTCATAGTATTACTTACTGTAAAAATATGCAACAAACCAAGGCTAGAATTCACGAAGCTGTTAAAATTAGAGGCCTAAACTGCCTGTACTAAAGGTGGACAATATAACTGTGCATTTGTAACCTATTATTACCTTCACGGCTGCAGTTTTCAACTAAAGAAGCCAAATGTAAACACTGACCCAATACATCTGTAGGTAAATGGAGTATTGCGTTAATTAGATTTCTTTCAGCACACTAAACTAGAACCTGCAGCCCTCTAGTGGTGGCATATGTCCCATATGTTGAACTACATTATTTCTATTTAAAAATTATAAATTTTGTAATAATTCTAGTTAATAAATAAAAATTAAAAAATCTTGTTCCAAAGAAATGAGATGTGGTGAATATAGGAGAGACTCATACCAGTGTTCTGGGAGAGCATTATGGTCAGTTTTTATATTTCATACTTGGGAACCTGTAGTATTTTTGGTCTTACATTTCTTCATATCATGTTTTTTTTGTCAGAGAAAAAAAATGACCACTGTTACCTTTTTCTCAGCAACAGAGGAAGAGGAGGAGCACCCTGTTTCTTGGTGTGACAAAGTCTCCCTGTACAAAGGTGATATCACCATCCTGGAAGTGGACGCCATCGTCAATGCTGGTAAGTGCTTGAGAACAGATCTGCCACATAGGAGCTTGTTTTAGCGGGTCCTCTGCAATGTGCTGTTTGGTTCTTCTGAAGAGGTACTTGTTGTGCTTGATTGCCCTCTAGTGTCTAAAAGCATTTGTGTCTTTGCTGTGGGTTTCATGTGTGAGACCTGTATTGAGTTGAACTGAGTTGGTAAATCTGTGTTCAGATGCTTTGGGGAATCATTATGGCTGATTCAGGAATGTTGCTGGTGTATGAAGTGTGCAGTGTGTTTGCATGTGAGGACTGAATGAATGGAGGTCTTGCACTCTTAAACGTAAAGGTGCCAGTGCGGCAATTCATTCATTATCTTTTCTGTGTAATAAATACAAGTCTCAAAAATGGCGTGTGGGTGATGCAGTTCTCTAAAACGTCTCTAAAACGTTTTAATATGTCAATAGTCACAAAGAAAAAGGTAATTTCTTACTTGAACTCATAAACTATAATCACACACTGTCACACTGTCATTCTCTTGCCTTCCTATGCAATACTGCTGTTCAAACCTTACATGCTTACGTTTCTTATATATTTGTATTTGAATTGTATATACTATATTTCTATATTTTTCTTTTATTTTTTAGGTTGTTTTTTTTTGTCAATATGCTGAGTTTACAGGTTCTACTTGTCCAGCACATTTTATTGTACGGTTAACCCTACGTTAACATACATATGACAATAAACAGAACTTGAACTTTCTAAATCAGATTTTATGCTAGTGGCCTAAAAAATGACTAACTGCCTAGGGTGTTTTAATTGTTTAGAAATCTTAAAAAGTATGAATATCATTCATCTACTGGCACAGAGTCATTGTGATATCTGTTGTTTTTAACATTTAAACTATAATGTGCAGCTTTGAGGAAGAAGAAAGTGTTGGTTTAAGACCAAAAGTGGTTCCTCTGTGTAATCATTGTTCAGATCCATGTGGCTCATTTTTGTTTGAATAGACGTTTCCCCCTCGTGAGAAAAGCGAGGTCAGTGTGGACTTTGTCTGGACACGTTTATTGGAAAGTGGAGGTTGACGTTGTTTTCCTGTTGTTTGAGTTCTGAGCTTGCCTGCCATGCACATCTCACTGGTACTAAAATTTACTTTTCTTTTCTGCTCCCAAACTGTCATTTCTGTCAGAAAAGATGATTTAATAAAGACTTGCCACAAGCACAGTTGTTGACCTAAAAGTAAAGTCAGGATAAATTGGTCTAGATGTCTGTTTGCTATATCGTTTTTTTATATATTAATGCATTCATGTTTTAGTGTATTAACTTTATTACTGCCTCTGAGCCTCTAAGCTAGATCCTCTACACCTTCAATGTGTTCACGTGATTCAAATGACGAACAAGTAGATCTGTATAACAGAATCAGTAAAGCAGTAGGTGTGTTTCACTTTTTTCTTCAGGCAGACACTACAACATAAGGGCTCAGACAAAAGGAATCTCACTGCTATGAGATGTGTGAGACTCTACATGTGAGGACAAAACCCCTTTAGCTTGAACTGTGCTCGATATTCAATTTGTGCTCAGCTCAATTGCGTATACATTGTGTGTGTCCTCTAATCTAAAGCTTTGTTTGGGTGTTATACAGCTTTTTTTTCCCTTTTTCATTTGTTTAATATAATATTACACAGGTTGTGTGAATTAATCCAAATGAAATTTCAAACTGCTCTTAGTGCAGTTTAATCTTAATGCATCTACATAACATCAGCTTTTAGCTATTCTGTCAAAACAAGCAGCTGTTGCTTTGTTTAAGTTGTGCCATGTTCTTTCAAATGTGCCATTCAAGTGGAGTAAACCAAAAAAATTAAACACTTAAATGTTTTATTAAAAGAATTATCACGCAAATGTAGCCAATTAAATTAAGGATGCTGCACAAATTTTGTTGTTGTTGAAGTCAAGTCAAGTCAAATTTATTTATACAGCGCTTTTTTATAACTGACGTTGTCACAAAGCAGCTTTACAGAGTTTATAGAATCCGGGTTCGAGCCCCAATGAGCCAAAG
>JBBIGC010000140.1:21861-32101 GCA_037576955.1 Lepidarchus adonis
AGAGAGAGAGAGAGAGAGAGAGAGAGAGAGAGAGAGAGAGAGAGAGAGAGAGAGAGAGAGAGAGAGAGAGAATTTTGGGACCATATCATTTTCCCTGTCCTGCTGCCTGACCGACACACAAGTGCTCATTAGCAGGGCACTGAGGGTGCTAAGCATCATGTCCCACATTAAACACACACACATAGACACACACACACACACACACACACACACACACACACACACACACACACACACACACACACAAACCTTATGACAGTACAACACATGCAAAATACATATTTCAAACTGACCGTCTCACTGTTTTGCAAAAGCCACACTCACACTGAGTGAGCTGACAGGCCAGACAGCAGTGGGTCAGGTCTAGTGTCCGGCGGTCAGACATGAGGACAGCTTGTGGGAAAACAACCGTTCATCCAGATAAATCAACAAAAAGAAGGAGCTGAAAATTTGCTGAAGTGGTGCTTTGAAGAAAAAACTCTTAAATATGAACGGTTCCTAGATGGTTCTGTGCTCTTTACCTGAAAAGTCTTCTTTCACATCAAGACACGACGTTTTAGACAGAAAAAGAATTTTAGAACGTGTGTATCGTCTCCTGTTCAGAGTTAGCGGTTAAGGTCATGCTCTTGCGATCAGCAGGCTGCAGGTTCAAGTCCCAGCCCAGGCATCACTGACAGACCTGCTAAACTGCTGCCCAGGTTCTGCTGATTGCTGCCCGCTGCTCCATGTGTGGATAGGTTAAATGTAGAGGTCTTTCTTTTTTTATGGTCATAGTGACAAATAGTCCATTAGATGTCATTACACATTAATAATTCATGCAACAACTATGTAACTGCTAATTTCATTGAGTGAAATAAGTATTTGATCCCCTAGCAAAACAAAACTTTGGGTAAAACCCTTGTTGCCTTGTTGGCAGCACAGAGGTCAGATGTTTCTTGTAGTTGATGACCAGGTTTGTGCAAATAGAAGGAGAAATTTTGATCCACTCTTCTTTGCAGATCAGATCTGAATCATTACGCTTTTATGGCTCTCCCTTGGCAACACCACGCTTTAACCCCGCCTCCATAGGTTTTCTATGGGATTAAGGTTCTGAGACTGGCTAGGCCACTCCATGGCCTTAATTTGCTTCTTCTTGAGCCACTCCTTTGTTACTTTGGCTGAATGCTTTGGGTCACTGTCAGGCTGGAAGACCCATCCATGACCCATTTTCAGTGTCCTGGCAGAGGGAAGGGGATTGTCGCTCAAGTTTTTATTGTATGTGGCCCCATCCATCTTCCCATCTATGCGGTGAAGTTGTCCTACGCCCTTAGCCGAGAAACACCCCAAAATATTTCCAGTGGGGATGGTGTTCTAGACATCATAGTCAGCATTTGCCTTCCAACAAACATGGCAAGTTGAGTTAAGGTGTATAAGGTCAGTTTCATCTGATCACAGCTCTCTCTGAATCATTCAGGTGTTCATTGGCAAACTCCAGACAGGCCTTCACATGTGCTTTCTTGAGCAGGGGGACGTTACGGTCACTGCAAGATTTTAATCCATTACGGCATAGTGCGTTACCAATGGTTTTCTTGGTGACTGTGGTACCAGCTGCCTTAAGATAATTAGCAAGCTCCTCCTGTCATCTCTGATCTTTCTCATGATCATCCTCACCCCAAAAGGTGAGATCTTGAGTGGAGGCCCAGACCAAAGTTGATTTATGGTCATTTTGTGTTTCTTTCATTTTCAAACAATTGCACCAACAGTTGTCTCCTTCTCACCAGTTTCTTGCTTATGGTTTTTGCAGCCTTGTGCAGGGCTACAATCTTGTCCCTGACATCCTTAGACAGCTCTTTGGTCTTGACCATGGTGGAGAGGTCAGAGTGTTATTGATTGAGTCTATGGTCCCCAACATGGCGTAATGCTGGCAGCTAAAACCCTTAGTATTTTCCATCTCGTCTTAACACAACTTCATCACTAATAGTGCACTAATAGCTTTTTGTTTCCTTTCGGCAGATGGTTGCACACTTGTATCCCTACTCCAGGCTCGCATTCAGACGCTGGTGCTTTACACTGATGTGCTGGAAGCCTAAGGAACTAAGTCACTTTGACTAGGACTTTGTTTTGATGGCTAGAGTTTCTCCAAAACAGCCGGTCTTGTGTAGTGTTTCAGGTGTAGTACCTACCGAAAGTAATTAAAGTACAGAAAACTGGTGAATCAATGAAAGAGTCATGTGTGCCCAAGGCTCACTGATGCATGTGGGGAGTAAAGGCTAGTCCGACTAGTCTGATCTCAAAGAGGAGCTCCTACTATGCCAAATGTAAAAGCTGGCTATGATAGAAAGGGGTCAGAACACAGAGTGCACCACAGTTTCAGCAGCATGAGGGGAACTACTCAATATTAGGCGGGTGGTGTTAATGTTATGGTTGATTGGTGTAGCCATTATGAAAATTATGTTCTGGAAATTTAAAAAAAACCTCCAGAAATGAGTCGACGCAAAAGGGTCTAACAGAAAGTGTGTGAGAGAGAGAAAGGGAGAGAGAGAGAGAGAGAGACAGAGTAAAAGGGAGAAAGTTGGCAAAGCTGCTTTTAATGAGGCTAAGATTATGATACTATCAAGTGGTAAGTGAGGGTGGAGGGTTGGTTTAGCAGGCCCCAAACCACCAGCACTCACAAATGCACACACACACACTCTCTCTCTCTCTCTCTCTCTCTCTCTCTCTCTCTCTCTCCTCAGCCAGGAGCTCTTTCTGCTCTTTTCATCTCCGGGCTCTCGTCTGGTTTTTGTGTGCGATCGCTTTCTTCGAGCTTGTCATATCAAGCTTCCTTTTCTTGAAGGCCTCTTGCTTGACCAAAAAGAGGAAAACACATTCAAAAGAATTTGCTGGCCAATCAGAAAGGCAGGGAAGCAAAAACAAAAGCAAATCAACAACAAAAAGGCTGGTGAGAAAAGAAGCGGCGACAAGAAAGAGAAGATCGAGCGATGGCGGATGGGAGGGAACTCATGCGTCACATGGCCTGGGCTCCGCCAATGAGAGGTCGGCACCGGAGAGTGGCAGGATTGCCGCGGGAGCTGTGACCTCAGATGGGAGACTGACAGGCCGTCGCCACGGCAATTACCACGACAACAGCAGAGGCAGGCACACCTGGACCCCGAGACCACTCCAGAAAACCACGCAAAAAACCACCAGCGAGCGAGAGACATAGAGGGAGAGAAAGAGAACGAGAAAGAGAGATACAAGACAAGCACTACAGTGAAACAGGTAAGAACACTTTCTGAGCTGTTAGTTTCCCTCTCAAATTCTCCTGTTTAACTTCCTTCAGCAACATACACATAACTCACAGCTTTGGTCCATAGTTATTACACAGTAACTAGTAGTAATTACACAGTAATAACTGAGTATTAAGTCAAAGGGTTAAGTCATTCTTCCATCTCTCACTCTCACCTTGTCTTTCTCTCTTTTTTCACTATCAGCGACTGCATATATGCTGTTCAGTTATGCTGTAGCTTGTGGCTAAAGATTCCTGTGGCACTCGCGAAACCCCAAATTCTTGGTCGCAAGCAGCCTACGTGTTCCAAGGCGCTCTTGATCTCTCTCTCTCTCTCTCTTTCTCTCTGCCTCCCTCTCTTTCTCATCATCTGCTCCTTCCAACAGGCAGTGGCTCCTTGATCTGTTTGGAGAGGGCAGCAGCGGAACAGGGGTCTAGATCTCCTGGATGCGACACATGGCTTCTAACAGCATCTTTGACTCCTTCACCAACTACTCCTCCACTTTACTCAGAGGTAGGTCATCCCTCGCTCTGCTGCTGTCGCTGGTTACTTCTCGATGGAGAGCATGGACAGCAGTTTCCTTGTGAACGAAGTGTGGCTACGGCCGTTGCAAGTGTTAGAGGGTGGATCTCCGTGTGTGTGTGTGTGTGTGTGTGTTGGTGTGTTAAAAGCAAGTGAGCGGATGCTGCTGAAAAAGCAGTTATGACAGAGCTGCCGTAAGTGCCATTTGGAAAGTGGCAATAAAGCATAAGAAACTATGGCAATGGAAATTATTCAGATGCTACATACATACATATCACACTGTCACTAACTACAGTCGCCTTTTACGTCAAATATTTAGCCATTTTTATCAGTTTTATAGTATATATGCTCTCTTGAATATAAAAGATGCCAAATGAGTTTTTTTGACCAATGTGGTAGAAGAACCACAACATTTTTTCAACTTTCTTTTGATTTTTTTCTAATACTGTTCATTGATGAACCTTTATTTTTCATGGAAATAATGAAGATGCTTCACTGATGTCAAGAAGTCTAACCTTTTGTATATTATGACATTGATGGCTGAATAATGGCCTCCCCCGACGCCCCATGCATTATCGGCGCAAGCTCTTTCTCACAGCACATGGGTGGCACCACATAGACCAACCTTTACTGGAACTCAGAAACCATAAAACAAAACCAGTCCACTTCTCTGCCAATTACTCCCCATGACGAACATACTCTCTTTGCCTTTTTGTGGTCAGTGGGCCTTTAGGGTGTGTGTGCACTAGGCTGTGTATTACCATAGATGGCTCCTTAAAAAGGGTCATTCATTACTGCAGCAATGGACAGTGTTGTAGTACAAAGAACAGATGGATGGTTCTATCAATAAGTCTGTTTTATGCCCTTTAGAAGTAAAATTTGTACTTATTAGTAGTTAGACGTTTTGTACCAAAAGGTCTCCGTCAATTGGCGGCAAAGAACATTTTCTGATCTGCAATACAATGCACATGCAACAACAACATTCCTTCCTTTCCAGAGATTTCCACCATCTTATTTAAAAAATAAATGGTTATAAAAATTATACCTCCAATTTATGTAAAAAAAGATGTCTTCTAACGGTTTAATAGTTACGAAAATATCTTGACTGACCCCAAAGTGGTCTTACACAAGAACTGCAATAGTGCCTTGTAAGAGGTGGTCAAGAATGTGTTGAAAGATGAAGACCATAGGACAGAAGATTGCAAGATACCGACAATATTCACCAAAAATATTGTTTCAGTACAACTGCTTCTGGATCAAATGTGACTTTTGCATGTAGTAATGATGAGCTAGAAAACTGACCCTAGATCAGCATTTGTATTCAGATGGCAATGCCATTGTTTTTTCAGAGAAGTTGCATCCTTGGCTGTAGAGAAGTGGTAAGGCATGGTAGACATAGTGGTAAGACGTCTAACGCAAATTTTAACGGCATTTTTGTTGCATAAAAATGGGTCTGCTGGAATGTTATGAGGAAATCATGGTCCGTTTGACTGACATTGCTGAAAGCTCCAGTGATATTCAATGCAGATTTCTAAATTTGTTGTTCAGTGGTAG
The DNA here is from genome assembly GCA_037576955.1 of Lepidarchus adonis. Lineage (NCBI taxonomy): Eukaryota > Metazoa > Chordata > Actinopteri > Characiformes > Lepidarchidae > Lepidarchus > Lepidarchus adonis. The sequence continues at coordinate 27,186 of JBBIGC010000140.1, forward strand.
ATATTGGTAAAATAAGTTTAAGTTTTGGTTCCTCTTCATTCACAAACCTTGTGTCCCATTTAATCATGGCAAACCAACCCAAACCAAACCGTGCACGTTCAGCAAGATAATGCAAATCGGATTGTTCTGAAGCAGAAGCCAGATGTCATCACTTTCCCATGCGACAGTAGCAAGAGAATAATAAAAAACTGGGGTTAACATTTGTAATCTACTGCCAAACTCCTGACATGGCGTTTTAATGGGAGCGAATCAGAATATCGCATTAATCTCGCACGGGGCAAGAATGCTGTTTCTTACTTCCTTTCTAGGTTAGAGTGACATCCAAAGAAAGAAAGAAAAAAAAGAGAAAAAAAAAGTAAAGAAAAGAAAGAAGGGGAAAAGGGGAGGAAAAAGAATGACAGAAGAAAAGAGAGAAAAATCCCCCGCTCGATTGTGGCTGGGAGAGTTAATAAGAGACAGATTTGGGAGAAATAGTACCAACCCCAAATTGTTTGCAGAGTCGTCTCTTTTTTTTTTCTTTTCTTTCGGCTTCCAAGCGGCCCGTGCCGAGGGAAAGTCACGAGTGCTCACCCACTCAGATTCACACACACACATGCTCTCACACACATAGTCATGTTCGGGAGAACATCTCACACTGAAAAGATGGCAGTAATTTGTGCCCATGCATGTTCGCATGTATATTTTCCTCTCGTGCTTTCTTCTCTTCTCTTTTATTAATCTGTGCAAATGAAGGAGACCACCAAGGTTTGAAAGCAAAATTCGACAATGAATACCATGTGTGCATTCGTTGGCTTGACTTAAAGAAAATTCTCAAAAAACATTAGCTACTGAATTTTTTTTTGGCCTTTCTCAGTGGAATGACAGCTATTTAGTCAGAAATGTACAATTTGTAGTCTAGTATTTCTTTGTTCTCTCATCAATGAAATATGCCAACAATGTGTAGGCCTTTATCAATTAGTTTGAAAAATAGTCACTGATTAATTTTTAACTTGATTTTCTCAACTTGTTCAGTTGAGAAAATCAAGCTGAAAGTAGTGGTCGAGAAACCAAAGACCAATAAGTTCTTCCATTTGAAAGATTGTCACATTTCGATTACTTCTCGAGTAGAACAAGATATGTTGTTTTATTTGCTAAAACTTTATTCAAACTCTATTTGCAGTTATATAGACCACCATGGCTAGTAATTAGTACATTTAGAAATGAAGTTTTCCTACATTAGCTTGTTCTTTGCTACATTTTCAACATCTATTTACAGCTAATGCTAAAAAATTGAAATGTATATGGAAAATGCACCATATTTTACATGCATATTGAGAACACAATTGTGCAAATAAGAAATATTTTCCTTGTTTTATTTCACTTGCTTATATATAGCATATTTTAGCATGCAACCTCATTTCCCTCATCTCTATATTATGATTTGTCTATGTCTAGACAATGTCATTTGTCTATTCTGATCTGCATGTTTACTTGGTCAAATGGAATAGGAAAATGTGGAAGGCATTCCTGACACACCTTTACTCCATTTCATACTCCTGCATCTTCCATCTCTTGACAAATTCAAAATTGTTATAGTATGAGGAAGAGGAACTATGGTAGAAGATAGAATATTTGTAATTCAAATTGGCCAATTAGGTTAATAAGGAAATAGGTTTGGTTAAAGGAAAGATTTTGAAAAAAAAAAGGTAAATTTTAGCCTATTTTTGTTCTTTTTTGTATTTCGATTTATCTAGACAAATTCTGGAAATGGAAATATATAGGAGACTACAGCACTGATAGCTAGAGGAGCAAGTGGAGTACTTCGTCAAAATATTACTCAATAAAATAGCTGCAGGTTTATCTTCTACTGAGTATCTAGGTGTGTTTTCTCTAGAAGTACAAGTATTCATTTTAACGATCCAAAATACTATTAAGTAATAAGATACAATTCCCAAGTACTTCCGCCTCTGTATTACCTTCATGCATTAGTATATCATATGAAAATTGTGTGTAGTCCATTAGCAGAGTTTTAAAAAGTGATCTGCAATACATTAGCAAAATGAACTAATTTAAAAAAAAATGCATTAAATGGATTCTCATGTGAACTCTTGTAAAAATGAGCGCAGCTGTGAACACTGAGTCTACAACTGTTATTAGCAATGTAATGCATGATCACAATGTTGTGTTTCCCCTTGAAAAACAGCAGTTTGTACATGTAGAAGACCTCACATGTACCACAGTTTGATGGATGTGGGCTTTATCATGTGCTCAAAAAACGGGCTTCAGAGAAGAATGTTTCATTGGCTTTTTTGATGATATTTGAATCTGCAGTAGATATATTATTTAACATTTTCTCCAAAGTGTATCGCTTGTGAGAAAAGATAATGGTGGTATATGTTTGAGACTTTGTTACCAAGTTAGCAATCAGTGGAGAAGTGGGTAAAATGAGCTTGAAAAAGAACATGATATTTGTCTATATATCACGACAGTTATTTATTTCGTCCAACATTAACATTTATCAAGAATTTTAACCAAAGTAAAAGTATTTTCAAAAATGTTGAGTATCCAAAATGTACGTGTTGCTCCATATATATATATATATATATATGTGTGTGTGTGTGTGTGTGTTTGTGTGTGTGTGTGTGCTTTTGCGTGCTAATCTGATGCAGACCCTGTTTGCTTCTGCTGCTCACCAGTAACCACAATGAGGTCACACCTGCTGCTATGGAACAACAGCTTATTAATGCTCCACCAGGTTTTCTCTCACACAAACGTTCACAAATCTACCAGTACACCAAAATTCATACACACACGCCATGCAAAAGCAATCTTTGATACACTCTCAGTAAGCCATGTTCCTGAATGGTTCTACAGATCTACGATCTTTCATTTATTTAGAACCTTTACATTATGTTGGAAATATTCCAGAATGTGCTTCCTACTCATTTAGGCTCTAACCAATCAGTCGTTCTGCGCAACCCGTGCGTGTACCACATATACAGAAGCGAACGCGTAGGCTGCGCTATGAGGTGAGATGCGTCAAAGCTTAAAGGTTTCAAACAGCCACAGTGTGTAACCAAGTCGGGAGCCTCTAGCGGTTATGTGGTATAGAGGCAGAGAGACAGACTCAAAACCTGTCAGAAGAAGGTTTTCCTTGATTCCTAAAAAGAAATGCTTTATTATCACTGCATAGCTTTGTCAAAAAACATCTGTAATCAACGTTTTGTTCTTTAAAGTGACCAGAAACTCATTTCTATTGTTTCTATTGTATTAGCATGCAAACCTTCTCATCAATGAGTGTTTTAACCTTTTGGCCCATGATGAGATATAACACCAGGCTCAATGAATCAATGACTCACTACTCGACTTGTTGGGTTATGATTAGAGCATCATCTTCACAGATACATTAATTTCCATTTCCATTTTGGTGCTGTGTGAAATGAACCATAAGGGTTTTCATTGATAGTCATAACTCAATGTGGATGGTTAATTGCAGTTAGAGTGAGTGGAGGATTGAATTATTTTAAAGAGTTGGGCTGATGAACCCACAGAATTCCAGTTTTCTTACCTAGTAGCTGTTTGGGTCAAATGAATTTCAGCTCTACATTCACGGGTACCTAGTGGACAATGAAGTAAGCCTTAATGGGGTGGACAGAAAACCAACATTTCCTACTTATGAAAACTGTAATTCACTTCTTGAGCTACTGTACATGAATATACATTGGTCTTTAACTTTCATTAACTCATTTTCTTAACAGTCCACCCCTGGAAACATTATCAGCATTGGAACACGTTGGCGTAACTTTCAAAATCAATGATTAGATCCTAATCTTTTATCACTTCCAGTGCTGCTCAGGTAACTGAGAACCCATTTCTCATAAACTGTACTGAAAGAGCAATAATTGTCGAGGCTTCACAACGCCAGCTTATTGATTTGCCAGCACTGGAAGTAGTTTACCCACTGTAAAACTACACTGGCTTCAGTTTATTAATCTCATAAACACATGGTTCGTGCTCCTCTAAATTGACGCATCACTTCCCTGGAGCAGATTCAAAGGTTTTCTGCTGTTTGCTCCCCTGCCTCCTGCTCCAAAAACATCAGGACCAACTACGAGCGGCGAAATCTGATATTAAGAGTTTCTCGATATTAGACAGAAAGGAGGCTAATAAGAAGCGCATGGAGCGACGGCGGAGGGTCCCACTGCTGTGTCTCATTTAGTCCAATATCATTTCAATTTGAAAAGCTCTGCACTGGCAGGACTTGGATTGATTAGTGATGTAAACTTTTTTGGGGGGGATTGGTTTGTTCTGTCTGCTCCTTCTGTCTGTAGAGTGTAGATGTTTTGAAGGTGGTCAGAGAACTTAAACCATTGAGGCCTTCAGCATTTAGCACAGGAAGGCCAATAACGAAATTCTACATTGGTGAGATTGGTGATTTACAAGTTTAAACAAACCTCTCGAGATTGGAAATACGAACATACAGTTGCTGAGACTTTACAAAATGTTCCATTGAATAGAAATGTTCAGAATTCTGGTAGTTCTTGTTCAAAATCATGAAAAATGAATAACTACTGTCACTTCCAACAGCTTTGGTGTTGCTATTTTCACAAGTAGTCATTGTGATGGAAATGCAAAGCAGTTGATTGACAACTTGCACATTAAATTAATGACCAATTGCATTAACACAAATATTTATAGAGATATTTATGATATTTATTTGACCCCAGTAGCTTTAAAGTTTTATTTGATTGGACACATTTTATGTGCAGATGCCATGAAATGGCAATTAAATGAAATAATATAGGAAGTTTTCAGCCGTGGCGTAATGGTTAGCGAAGAGAACTTGTGACAGGAGAGATGCTCAATCCGTAGCATCTAAGTGTGTTAGAGACTCAACTTTGCCGCTATTCTGGATGAAAGTCATGGCAGAAAACCCT
>JBBIGC010000142.1:14802-26905 GCA_037576955.1 Lepidarchus adonis
GCGCGCACACACACACACACACACACACACACACACACACACACACACACACACACACACACACACACACACACAATGCTTATGCCCCTACAGCCTGACAAAAATGCTCAGAAGTGTATCAGCTGCCAAAATGCTGTGTACTGTATGAAAATATGACATAAATAAAAACTACATCATAAAAACACTGCTTTATCGATTACATATTGTGCTGTATAATGTAATAATGTATAATGTAAATTGCACCAGATCACATACACATTGTATATTATGTACTGAACATAAGAGATGACACAGACCTCATACATTGCGCATCACATATCTATTGTATATTGTATATTACTGTCTGCACCACATGTGAGCTTTGCCTTACACACCCGTGCTAGAGAGACTCCACTGGCTGACTCAGCACATCAAATATGAACTAAACCAGTCTTTTTGAACAACAGCCGTTTTAAGTATGCAAATTAGATCTGTTCTGATTGGCTACGCTGCACTGTGCTTCATTTAAAAAAGCAGAAATAAAGACCAGCCATAACATTAAAACCACCTGCCTATTGTGTGAGCCCGTCCCGTGCCAAAACACCTCTGACTGCGGTGTCCTGTGTGTTCAGACCCCTTTCTATGCACTAGTGAGCCTTGGGTCCCCATGACCCTGTTGCTGATTCACCCATTGTCTTTCCTTGAATCACTTTTAGTATGATTTAACTAGTGTATACCTGGAATACTCCATATAACCTGCTGTTTGGGAGGTGATCTGACTCTAGCCATCACAGTCTGGCCTTTATATCCTTATGCTCATGCATTTTCCCGGCTTCACTTGCTGCATCTCCCTGACAGGTAGCGTTGTATTGAAATAGCTAGATGGTCAGCGACATTCACTTTACATGCTGGTGGTGTTAATGTTATGGCTGATGTGTGTAAATATACATGCAGGTATTTGTGACCTCACAGATCTCAAACCAGCCTTTCTTGGACTTCTTGGAGCTGAGCAGTTTGGAAACTTTTACAGTGTTTACATACTAAAGCAAAATCATGTATATTATCTACTAAAGTAAACTGACAGCCATCATTCTATAACAATATCTATATATATTTAAAAAAAAAAACCACTTTCAACATGATTTATTTATATGTTTATTTGTTTGTTTATTGGCATCCCTGGAAGAAAAATATACGTTTCTAATATATGGGCCCTTTAAGAAGCAGTTACAATGAGCAATGTGAGATTTCCATGTATAAATGCAATACCAGTCATCAGATACCATGATTTTGATGATGTGGGACGTGATCCGCTCTTAACATCACTGCCTGAGAAGCGTAAGAGCAGTGCATCTCCCCCAGTGTCCTGAGGTTGTATAGGCTGAGCACAAAAGACGCTACAACAGCGCCCTCTACTGATTTGACCGTGACACAAACCCCTACATACACAATAACAGGAAGTGGGCATAATTCCAGTTCTATTCCTGCTCCTGGGTCAGTTTTCAGAGCACCATGTGGACAGCTGTACACAGGGTCCTGCTAATCTGGAACGTGGGCACGTTATGTCATTGGCATTTGCACCACATTCAGCTCAGAAACAAGCACCTCTAAAAATATCCTTCTGCAAACACCAGCTGTTTGTGTTCCAGTGCAGCGGCATCTCTCTCTCACAGCTGGGCATGAAGTTGCAAAAAGCTTATGGTCACATTGCTCACGCTAATCATTGGGCCTGAAGGGCATTTCTCATTTACAGGCAAATATTCGGCCCTTTTCTCAAGCAGGACTGCAGGATTGTCCCAAGTCTGACATCATGCTTTGAGAATGATAAAGGGAATGTGATGGAGACTTGGTGCAATCGTAATAGAAACGCACGCATGCAAACACAGATATAGGATCCATGACAAGAAAACATCCCATTTTGAGCACAGTGCCAGAATCCACAGGTGAACACCCAGTCACATCCCTGTAATTCCTACCACCGGTCACCAGGTCACTATTTTAGACCAACCTTTCATCTTCCATTTTTGGCACCAGATGCCTGGAGCTCCAAACACGTGCTGGCTGAAGTTAAGAATAGTTCTGTCTGAGTGGCTGTGATGTCTCTTTTGTCCTTCTGACTTTGGCCCTCAGATAAAGATAACACCCCCCTGCTTATACAACAAACAACAAACCAGTGATGACAACTGTAACTGGTCCCAGTGTTGGGGCCGTCATGATGACTCGATTAATCAATTCAAATTTACTGCGATTAACTACTGCGTTCGAATGTTTGAACACTCTCCACAAGGTGGAGATATCAGCACTCAAATTGCTTTTGAGTGCATCTCTGAAACGGAGGAAACGTAGGTCACGTAAGACGTAAAATGAATTAAATGAAATGTGACACAAAAATAATTGCTAGATTACACTGTTACTTATATCATGGATAATAAATAGGGTTGGACAATTAATCAATTAACTTTATTAATTTAGCTAATTAGTTACTATTACTACTACTACTAATAATAATAATAATAATAATATTAAAGGCTGCATGCATTAGGTTACTAGATTAATTATTAAATATTAAATATTATATTTGCTAGATTTCTCTAGTATATAATGGATTTTAGGATTGGACAATTAATTATCTGAATTAATAATGAAATGAATTTGCTAATAACAAAAATAATGGTAAATGATGCCTGCATTTGGTTACTAGATGAATCAATCACATAATTGCTAGATTTTATACTTTTGAATAGGCTTGGACAATTCATTGTTTAAATTCATTAGGACACAATACATAAACAACTCAATGCTTGGGCCAGAATTAAAGCTTTTAGATGAATAATCATGGGTGGAACAAAAAACATATAAGAAAATAATCATTTAACACATATTAATAAAAACACATATTTTCCCTAAATCATAAACAAAAATAAAATTACCTGATGTACTTGTCATTTCTAATGCCACATTCCCTCACAGCCTCATTTAGATAATTTACCACTTAGTGTAGTCCTGTGGTCCTGTGGTCCTTGGTGGTCCTGAGGACTGATCTGAGGTCATCTGCTTGACACTTGTATGTTATACAAGTTATAGCATGTTATTCTGCTGTTTCACTCAGAATGACTATTAATTATGTTTTAATTACAATGACCCAGATATGTTACGGCTGGGACAGTGGGAGGAAACTGGAGAATCTGAAAGTAACCCACACAAACATGGAGAGAACTTCTACATTCCACACAGAAATGCACCTGTGGTTGACCTGGGGATCAAACCCAGGACCTTCTTGCTGTGAGGTGACAGCAGTAATTACTGCATCGTTATGACACTAGGTTCAAATCAGGACCAATTTAATGTGTTCCAACAGATTTTGGACTTGATCGATCAGAGCACGATCCGTGTTGTGCTTATGCTGCTGAATTAACTGTCATTTTGGATCTTCTGGATTTTGAGGTTAAAGATTTATTAGGAAATGCGCAAACACTGAAAAAGTACTCTTAGAACCTTAGAAACCTATAGAACCTGCAAGAAGAGCTGTGGCGTATGATCTACTTCAATAAACACCATTATAGACCTTCAGCAGAGCTTTTCCTTGTAGTGTAACCCAGCCCAAAAAGCAAAGGAAGAACAAGAACTCACATTGGTGGAGTTGGTCCTGCCCAGGCCCTGGTTCTGGTTGTGGTTCTCTTGCTGCTCCCTGAACTGCAAGCCTGCCAGGTGCCTCTCCAGTGCCGCCCAGTCCATGGTAGGGAGCTGAGAGTCCTCCACCACGTTCTCCTCTCTGTAACCCCCGAAGCGGTAGCAGCTCCCAGGTCCTGTGCCACCACCTCCCAGCACACCTGTACCACCGCCTCCACCCGCACTGGGGCTCCTGTGTCCGGCCTTGGCCAGGCCCTTCCCCCCGCCTGAGCTTGGGGACAGGAGGTGGTGGGCGTTGGGCAAGATCAGGTTTCCGTTCTGCTTGAGTTCCTCAGGCACGGCAGCTGTGCGAGTGGCCGTGGTTTGGCCGGTCAGGGGCGGAGACGGGCTCTTAACCTCCTGGAGCTCCTCGGCCAGGCTGCGGCTGTTTGCTGCCTTCTGGAAGGCTCCAACATCGTCGGCCGGCTGCTGGTTGTCGGCGCAGTCGGCGCTGTACTCGCTCTCCCACTCCTCAATGACCCTCTTCTTGTACTGCTGGTAGTCCTCGTCCTCTTCTTCGTAGTCCTCCAGGGCGGCCAGCTCCAGGCTGGGTGAGGACTTGCACTCAGAGCATGGTGTGACCTTGTTGGAGTTCGTCTCGGAACCGGAGCGGCTGGAGGCGTCGCTCCCCAGGTCCATGCCATCCTCCCGATAATCCTGAGGAGGCAGAAAAAGAGAGAGGGGAAAGGGTGATGAGTATCAAGAAGTTACATTTTCTGAACCTCTTTTTGGAGTAGACCAGTATTTGTAGCAGGGGTGGACAATTCTGTTCCTGGAGGACCGCTGTCCAGCACAGTTGGGAAGTTCCCCTCCTCAAAAACCCTCACTAAACTTGGCGATTAACAGGTGAGTTGATCCAGGTGTGTCTGAGCAGGGAAATCACCAAACTGTGCTGGAAACCGCCCCTTCAGGACTGGAGATGCTCACCTCTGATCTAATGGCTGCTTCAACTAATCATTAATCAATTAAATCCCATCAGTTGTGCTGGTAGTAAAACTGAACAAACCCAAGCAATATATGGGATCAAGAAAACTCAGGGGTCGGCAACACTAGACATGGGGGGTTGGCTTTCCAGCAAAGTTCTGCTCAAACACACCAGTTTGAACTCAGGTGTAGTCAGGGTGTTCGAGTTGGGATTCCTAAACTGTGCTGGACATCAACTCTCCAGGACCAGAGTGGGGGTCTCCTGCTCTAACCATAGGAATGTTATCAATCAGCCATAACATTAACACCACTTGCCTAATACTGTGTAGGCTGCCCTCATGCTTCTGAAACAGCTCTGACTGTGGTGTTCAGTGTGTGTTCACTGTTGTGTTCTGACCCTATCAGAATTAACATTTTGCACAACAGGAGCCCCTCTTTGGGATCGGACCAGATAGGCTAGCCTTTACTCCCCATGTGCATCAATGAGCCTTGGGTGCCCATGATTTACCATCTGTCCTTCCTTGGATCACTTTTGGTTGCTACCAACTACTGCAGACCTGGAAAACTCCACAAGACCTGTCGTGCTGAAGATGCTCTGACTTAGTCGTCTAGCCATCAGTTGGCTCATATCCTTATGCTCTTGCTTTCAGCACATCCACTTCATGAACTGACTGTTCACTTGATGACTATGATACACTGCCCTCCATAATTATTGCCAACCATGGTTAAGATGTGTTAAAATAAATTACATTTTTATTGCAGAAGTATACTTTCACACTGAATCTTGTAGAAAAATGTAACCTTCAGCTAAAGTGAATTTTAAGGGGAAAAAAATTCCTAACTAAGAAATAAATATTTTTCATAAAATCACCTGTTCCACAATTATTGGCACCCCTAACAATTCCTAGCAAATAAATGTAATTGAAATATTTCTGTCATTTTTACAGTAGTTTACAAAGTTGATCAGAGTATCTAGAAACATTTCATTAGTAATTCATCACTTCCTGTTTCCCTGGGGTATAAATATGATGTGACACAGAGGCCATTTCTCTTATCCACTCTTCAAGGAAAGACAAAAGACAAAGGAACACATCATTCAATTAAGGCAGATGTGTGTCGACAATGGCTACAAGAAAATAGCTACTCGCCTGCACCTGCTAATATCTACTGTCAGAGGATCTTTAAGAAGTTAAAAAACAAATGGAACTGTAGTAAACAAGCCTGGACAAGGACACAAGGTTATTTTGCCACCACACACAGTGAGGAGGATGGTAAGAGAAATAAAGCTCACTGTTAAAGAATTGCAACAAATAGTAGCATTTTGGGGTCACAAAGTCTCCAAAACAACCATCAAGTGCTGTCTACATGCCAACAAGCTGTTTAGGAGGTATACACAGAAAAAAAACCTTTTCTCACTCACAATCATAAACACAACCTTCTGGAGGTCGCCAAGCGGAACTGGGGCTTCAGCTGGGACCGTGGCTTTGTTTAGATGAGACCAAGATGGAGCTTTTTTCCCCACTGAATAAATGTACTTGAATGAATGGTAGGATTTTCCTCTTTTTTCATAGTGATTCTTTATTATTTGGAAGACAACTGAATTTATTAGAAGCTAAAGAACACATCTTAACCAGGGGTGCCAATAATTATGGAGGGCAGTGTATGCCATCCCCTGACTGATGTCATTGTAATAAAATAACTCCTGTTATTTGTGATCAGTGCGTATAATGTTTATTATTAAAAGAGAATTCCACCAATTTGTCAGATGTCTGGTTCCCATCGCTGCCACTATGAATAATTCACTCATTTCACACCAAACTTCTCTCAATTCCTAATCAGCAGAAATCCACTTTAAACCATACTTTTCCATAGCACGGTTCATCAGAAATCAAGTCTGGACAAATCAGTGCTGCTTTACATGCCCCAATAAAATCCCACGTCACAGAAAGCCAGGAGGTGAACAGGGTGAGGGTGGTGGTGGAAGCAGGAGGAGGGCTGGAGAACTTTGGGAAATCTGCGCACTCTTAGATTAGAGCTACAGTTGCACACCACAAACACAATCAGGCTTCCTGCCACAGGAGGCCTTTCCTTCCTGCACACGTTTTCTTGGCACGGTGACGGATGCTGTGTGACGCTCCTCCCCTCTTGGGTCTCCGCTCGCTCCCCCTTTCCAGCGCTTCGACTCTGGCCGGATCAGCGAGTGCTGATTTCTCCACGGAGAGACACAACGCGCTCCCAGACTCCTAATGAGTGACAGGCTGACTCAGATGCTCCCATAATAATCATTCAGCACGCTCCACTCTACCTCAGTCCAGCCTTTTGATTCAGAGCCACTTTAGTCAGGTGTTTCACGCAGATTGATGAGCAAAAAGTGAATTAAACAGGATCGCGGGCTTGTCTACACCAAACCCAGGGGTTAAAAATGAGGAGTCCTCTATGTAAGCAACTATCACTGAGCTAATTTGGGGGTCTCGGCCTTTTCACTGCCACCATTATACACTAATTGAGCATTATTAGTTATTTCAATACTGTATCACCTGTCAGGGATGAGATATAACAGACAGTTCTTGAAGCTAAAGTGCTAGAAGCAGGGATAAAGATAAGGATCTGAGTCACTTTGACCTTACTGTAATGGCAAGAGCATCTCCAAAACAGCAGGTCTTCCGGAATGGTCCCCCAAAGCCAGGAGTAAAGGCCAGTTCCAGTGTACAGAGGAGGAGCTCCTGTTGTTAATGTTAATGCTGGGAGTTGGGAAACACAGTGCACCACAGTCAGAGCTGTTTCAGCAGGATAACGGGGACCTACTCAATATTAGACAGGTGGTCTTAATGTAATGGCCGATCAGCCTACAGATCCCATCGGTGCATCCCTTTTTAGTACCTTCTTATTTATTACAGTTGTCGCCGTAGTGACAAGGAGCCAATACTAGGGGCGCATGATGATGTCGCAATCTCATCGGTATTGGATTTTGTTCAGATCAACAGATTTACATCATGATCGGGATATGAGTTACATTGGACCGGTATGATCAGAAGTGATATATGATTAATTAGCCATGGTTTGGAAGAGCAGAATAGCTAAAATATTCAATTTTTTTTTATTTTAAGTTTTTAGAAAGAAATATCAGTTACATTTTTCTAATGCAGGTGAATGCCAATTCTTACACAAGGGCAGATAAATACAAGAAAACGTTGGATATTAACATCAGCCTACAGATCCCACACTGGTGCAACCCCAACAAGAACTTGACCCAAAGTCTAAACATGGAAGTGGCACAGGAGAATGCAATAGTGTGGTGGCAACCAGACAAACAGAGCCACGCGAGAGCTTTGCCATGCTGCCAACCAGAAAGTGATGCCAAAGTCCCGACCAGTCTTTCCGAAAGTGGCCGACTAACCTTGACTCTGTGAGGCGCGTGTTGTTTATAGCTGTGTGGCTGATTACAGGGCCAATGAAAATGTCCAGCTTAGAAGCTTCAAGAAAACTCGAGGACGCTGCTGCTTTTATTACCCACAAATCAACACTCAAACGTTATGGTGCAGCTACCACACACTGCAGGGCTCATACAGTGATGAGGCTGCTCTAGGCTGTTTAGACCAGAGGACAACAGTTTAACAACAGCAGCAAAAGTAGATATAAAGGGAACAACATCTGCAGAATACTGAAGCTTCTGACCACAGACAGGGTAGAACACTGGACACCTGCTCTGCTGCTCTTCTGTTCATATAGGAAATCTGTCTGAGGATTCTCACATTTGGGGAATTCCCAAGGGTCTGCATGACCAGAGGCAATGGCCACGCTTCACCTTGGGTGATCCACCTTAATGATCATGGTTTTGCCTCTTGCCGGGTAAACAACATGGCAGTGAGTGTCAGTACCTGCAGCCACAAATCAACTAGCCCTGAAAAACAGAGTAGACATTCTTTTCCATGTTGCTATTTTGGTAATAATCAGGTAGATACTTGGCAAGTTTTGACATGATGGAACTGTCTACTGAAATGTAGACCATAATACTATTTTTTTCTCATATTTGAACTTTTCTTCACATAGATAAAATAGGTACTTCATTGAACATGTCAAATTAAAGTAAAAATTCAGCGATTTTTCAAAATGTCCCTATAATTCAGTGGTTCAGAGTGGGTTTAGTGAATACTGGCTCATTCTGATTAATACAGTTGCACTCAACATATGATGATTCGTGGCTAAAAAATTAACAAAAAAACTACAGCGTTTGTGCTCCAAGATGTTGTGGGGAGCAATGCACTGTGGGCTATGTAGTGTCTGGTACGTGAAAATAGGTGGATAAATGGGTGGAAAAGATGGGGAAAGGGTTGCTTGCAGCACATACTGTAGTAGAACGCAGCTGAACAACTACTAAATGATTTACGGTAATACAGCGAAAGAGACTGGTGTTATCATTCCAGTGTTCCCTAGATGACTTTGGTCGGAACCCCTCAGAAACCACTAATTTGGCTTCAGGGCTGAATGGCAGCTCACTCAGGGTAACTCCCAACCTCGAGTCGATGAACTTCCTTAAAACCAGCCAGATCAAAGAACTCACACAGAGCGTGCTGCCGTTTGGAACCCATGGCTTTTTTATCTGCACTTCGTCGCGCTGCTAACTCTCCCCACTAACAGACTACAACTCCCAGCATGCAATGCTCTCTCCACCACTTTTCCACCTGCATTACCCACCCATTCTCTGCTCCACACACTACATAGTCCATAAAGCACTGCTCCCCATAAAACATGCCTCATCCCACAACCCAAGTTACTCATTCATGCATGTTGCCGGCTGTTAAAAAAGCACAGTGCTGTTAGATAATGCCTCCACAGCCTAATTACAATCATTATTATTCGTCATTACTGCACAAGTTCTGACTTACATGGAAAAAAATTACTTATGTCACACTCTGAGGAACGGAACCCCAACGTAACTCGAGGACCCCCTGTACGTAAGAACTTTCTGTGAGGGAGACTTCAGAGGATCCAGAAGTCTGGTTCCAGTCCCCACCACTACAAACAATCCTGACTCCGCGAATTTCTCATTAACACAATGTTTAATAGCAAACCCACTCTGACTGCCTGTGTTTACAAGTTAAGCATTCACTTATGAAGACATGTGACAACATAGGTGGAGTTGCCCTTTAAAAGGTTCAAGTGAAATACAAGCAACGCAAACTACGTAACCTATATAACGCCTTTGCGCGCATAACGCAACGTGCGCAGCCTGGATGTGTGTACATTCACTCGCTCGCAGATCAAACGACTAAAAATGAGGCATTAATGATCTAGAAGTGTAGAATGCTATAAACGTGGCCTTTCGCCTTTTCACGTGACTCTGTTCTCACCGTGATGTTCATCGACCCCTTCCGTCATATCACACTCCGTTCTCCATCAAACCGCGGGCTGCAAATCAAACCGCTCACAGATCTCTCCTCACATCACGAAACATGCATTTTCCGAGGGTTTCGGCTTTAAAGTACCGGCTCGCGGACTTAGGCGCAGACGAGCGGCGGTATTTCTGAGGAAAGCCGCCTAGATCGCTAGGTTTTGCGCATGCGCAGTGTCTGAAAACGCGCACCGGATCGCCGGCGAGATTAGTGATTAAACCCACCGCTCATGGTGTTTGCGTGTTTGCGCGCGCGCGTGTGTGTGTATAATTCTGTTATCAAGACTGTAATTATTTAAAGTGATTTGTGAGATGGAGAATCCACCGAAGGGGCGGGGATGGGAGGATTGTCTCTTTACGGATTAACCGCGCCGTGCGCGAGAGGAGCGAGCGCTCGCGCGCACACGCGCTACCACGCGTCAGATCCGGCACAGTAGCACACAATTCATGCAAATGCACAGCAGATAGCACCGCGTTTAGCTTTAATAGGTTTACACCGCTGTCTGCTCTGTGTACACTGACCTATAGCTAACCGGTACATTACACCCCTACATACATACACGTGCACAGAAGGGTGGAGCTTCCGGGGTTAAAGATTGACCCCCAGTGCTTATAGCTTGCCCTCTCCCATAGCCTGGTCCCCTCCCTCCCCCCTGGTTAAACCCTGCATCACTCCATTGCCCCACTGGTTATATCCTGGTCCCGTTTGTTGCCCCTGTGAATGAAACCTAGCCCCTCTGTTGCCCCTCTTGGTTGAACTTTATTCTCCCTCTGTTGCTCCTGTTAAAACTTGCCCCTCTCCATTGCCCCCTGCGTAAAGCTTGCTCCCCTACTGCTGGCTGCTCAGGCCGAGGTCACACCTATGTTTGTGATGTTAAGGCGATATCTTCGATGATCAAAAAGTGTGTGTGTTATAGTCCTTAGTGTTCAAGTTCAACAATCTGCAATACACTTCAGTAGATTAGCCATGGGTGGTGCTGATGGACATTTTTGTCCCACAATGCACTGGGAAGTGGAAGGAGGAGCCCCGGCCACACAGTCGCTGTTGAATGGCTATGTGAGGTTAAAGCAGCGCAGTAAAACTTACTGACCGTTTACAGTTCAGTTTGTGTCAGAAAGCAGGACGGGTCTAACGGAGCCGTGGGGACAGTGCGGCAGGTGAGCTGCCACAGCAACAGCAGCGCATCACTTCCTGTTTAAAGGTGCGGTGTGCTTTCATTTTTGCAAAGCCGCCACACTGACGCTGTTACGACCAGCGCGCGGATCCAGGGTGCAGCGTGGAAATGGGACACACCGCAAGCTTCTCCCAAACGTCATCGCACGCGCGCGTCAGCACAGTCCTTTATCGCGCAGCCATGAGAAATAAAAAATAACAGTACAGTAAAGCAAGAGCGCGCGCTCGAGCACGTGAAAAAAATACACATTCGAAAAACCTACAGTAAACACAGAGTTATAAATACACACACACGCACGCACGCACACACACACACACACACACACACGCACGCACATGATGTAATGTCCATAAAAAGTAGAGGAGGGAGCGGATCTGCGCGCGCCAGCAGAGGCGCGGCTGCACGCACCACCCTGCCGTGACCGAGCCCAGCGGACAGGAGCACCCACCCAACACCCTCCACCCGCCCCCCACACTCTTATTACAGGCGCTACACAAACAAACTGTTCACCAACTACAGCTGTGCACTAACCCCGCGGCGGCGGCGCGCGCACACTTACTGTCATCTTCTCCATCCGCGTCTCTCGCTCCTTCTCTCTTCCTCTCCCTCTCTCTCCCACTCTCTCTCTCAGGACATTTTCTCGGGGCCGGTAGCGCGAGACTGGCGGTGTGAACGCGGCTGAACTTGGGCAGATCGGGTTCGCGCGCACTGAGCACGAGCAGCTTAGCCGCCGATGAGAGGGCGCGACGGCGAGGAGCAGAGGGAGCGCGCGCTGCACTTCATGTCTCCGCGAGGAGGGAGGCAGCAGCCCCCGGGTCCACGCACACGCGCACGCACGCTTACAAATACACGCGCACGCGCGCCTGCACGCGCACACACCGAGTCGATCTCTCTCTCTCTCTCTCTCTCTCTCTCTCTCTCTCTCTCTCTCTCTCTCTCTCTCTCTCTCTTTTCCTCTCTCCCT
>JBBIGC010000142.1:34643-48766 GCA_037576955.1 Lepidarchus adonis
TCTAGAGTGATGGGTGCATCAGGATAAGAAGAGAGGGACATGAAGTGATGCACCCATCATGCATAGTGCCTACTGTAGGAGCAGTGCTGTGATCTGGGGTTGCTGCAGATGGTCAGGTCTTGGTTCAGCAACATTGTTGCCCAAAGAAGGACATCAGCTGACTACCTGAATATACTGAGTGACCAGGTTATTTCATCCTGATTTCTTCTTTTTTGATGGCATGGGCATATTCCAAGATAACAATAGCAGAATTCATCAGGCTCAAATTGTGAAAGAGTGGTTTAGGGAGCAGGAGAGATCATTTTCAGACATGGAAAGAGTCCAGACCTCAACCCCATTGAAAATCTTAGGGATGTACCGGAGAAGATTTTGTACAGTGGTCTAGCTTTCCCATTACCTTTACAACATCTTGGAGGGAAATAAATGTTGTGACATTGCATAGTGTATGATATTTCCCCAACGATAGGCTGTGGCTTATACATTGATTTTGCAAACCTGGTATTGGGTGCTGCTTGCTTAAATGGGGCGGCCTATCTAAAAACATGAAAACACATTCACTAAATGTATAATTCAGTTCACAAAAAGACAACATCCCCAAAGTTGATTAGTTACATTTAAATGTACTGTTTACTGCAGCAATGACCAGTTTAAAAAGCAACAGAAAGCGAATCAAAGACAGATCAGTGACAGGTCAGTATAGAACATGGAAAGCGCAATTGTTTTCCTCCACTTTTCACTGGAACAAACAAACAAGTTGTTTGTTGAACTAGCATTGGTTAGCAGTTAGCCTAGCCATCATGGAAGTCCTCGATGCACCAAAATACGCAGACTCTCTGTGTATTGTAAAATTAAAGTGGTTGTACAGTTGATATCATCTAAATGCAGATTAGCTTTACTAAGTATAACATCACAATGTGGTTGTCATATTCTGAGGAATATGATGAATGAATTTGAAGATAAATAAGAGAGAAGAAGAAGAAAACCCTTTCTTTGTTGCTGGAATACAACGCACTTCTGCGCATATGATGGGGGAGTTAAATGGCGCTGCTGAATACAATCTCTCAAACTTTTCTACATCTTAAAAAATAAACTACACCCTACATACTACATAATGCAAGGTAGGAAAAAGCTAAATAAACAGAAATAAAAGGAACAAAAGTTTTTGTTGGCTGGGAAAAGATGAGTTTTACTTTCCTTTGAATGACCGAAGGGTGGGGGTATGGCAGTAGTTTTTGCATTGTGGCATGATATCTGTTCAAAATTGTATTAACTGAATTGTTTATGCTCAACTACAATATAATATCACTACTGGTATAGAGTTGCAAATGCTTCCAGGGGCATAAATTTAGTAACGCTGTGGCTAATAACATGGTGGCTTATTTTATCTTATTTTAACTTAAATGAGCATTTTCTGCATCTTCCAGAATGGAGTGGCCTATAATGTGGGACGGCCTATCATTGGGGAAATACGATAAGGAATTAAAAGAGGCTGGAAATCATTTGTATATGGTTGGTTCTAAATATTAGCCCTGCCTCACCCTCAATGTCAAGGTGGTTATCAGCGTTTGGAATGTTCTTCTCCATCAGCAAATCAAAGCCCCTCCCCCTGGCTGACACTCTTCCACCCTCCATCACTTGCTATTGGTGAAAATGGTGAAAAAATCTCGCTCTTCACTTGTGCTTGGGGCCTCAGGGACGTCTGGCACACAAACATCTTAAGTGGACTTTGGAGGGAAGAGATAAAGGATTTGAGCCCTTTAGCACAATGCAGATCTCTGCAAGCAGTGCAGCTGAACAGCATAAATGGCCAATCAGCCATAACATTAACACCGCCTGCCTAATATTAACTGTATTCCTCTCATGCTGCTTAAAAAATGGCGCTTTTATCAGAGCCAACAGGAGCTTGTCTTTGGGATCAGACCAGACGGGCTACTCTTCACTCCCCTTATACATCAATGTGCCTTGGGTCTCGCTGATTCACCAGTTTGGGTAGGTACTAACTACTGCATGCCTGGAACGTTCCTGCTCCTGCTTCCGGCACATCAACTTTAAGAACTGACGGATCATTTGCTACCATTGAAATGAAATGCTAGTTAATGTTATGGCTGATTGGTGTATGTGGGATACTGGTGCTGGGGGGTGTAAGCACAGGGCCTGTCTGTATGAGATGTGCAGGTCAGGGGTTTTTATGACCCAGTTATGAGATCCAAGCCGACTTGTCCAGTAGGTTATTTATATCTTAGCTTAAACTCTGCTTTGGCACTTTCTGACCCATACTGCCTGAAATCACGAAATTGTCTATTAAGCTTACCTGAATCAGCTTGACCCTTTACACAAGCTCAAGATCTACCACCCTGCAGAGTTCCAACCCTAAACTAACACACCTGATCCAGGTAACAAAGCTCCTCAGGGGGCTGCATGGAGCAGGTTGTTGCATGCTTGCACCTCTTGCTGCTTGCAGATCAGAATCAGAATTAGATTATTTCTCAGAATCAGAATATTATCTCTGAGGAAATTTATTTTGCTGTGATTGAACATGGAGTCATTCAAATATACAGACACAGTCACAAATTTAAAGTACAGAGGGTCCTCGACTTATGTCGTACTTGACTCGCCAAAATTCTTGATTACGCCACTGGCTTTTTTATGTGCGTGTTTACTGTTATATATGGTAATAGAATGCAGTTGAACGCCTACTAAATGCTTTAAGGTAATACTCGAGCACCACGAGACGAGCACACAGTGTGTGTGTGAGCCTGCTGCTTGCAGGGAGGGGGAGAAAGAGGGGAGGTTGAGTTGTTTTTTGCTGTTATTACGGCATTTTTTTCTGTTTTATTCACCATTAAATAAGTGTTGAATAAGAATTCATGTGGATTGGTGGGTGAGATGGAGGGATTAGAAGTGCAGCGTGTGTTTGTGCGTGTGTGTGCAGGTAAAAAAGAAACTTTGAAAAGCAACTTTGCTCTGCTATTTCTATTTGTGCTACTTTTCTCTGTTTTTGCAGAGTTTTATTCATCGTTAGTGTTGAATAAGATGGGGGGTTAATAGTGCACTGTGCTAAGGTACAATAAGTGTGGTTTTGCCACAAGTCGCGTCTCCAATGCGTTTATTGCTGTGGCGTATGTTAAAAATAGCATTTCTATCTTCACACATTCACAGCTGAAGTGCCCTTGGGCAACACACTTAAAACTCATGGGTTCCATGGGTGCAGGTGTGCAGCCTACTGCTGTGTAGATTCATGAATATCATGAATGGGTTAAATGCAGAACTGTAAACTTTGGTATTAAATTGATTCATGTACAATAAATTGCAGTTAAACTGCCACTTTCAGAACACGATGTGCTCGTTTGCAATAAGGAAAGTATATGATGTCAACGCTGGGGGAATCCCTTAGTCTTTAGCCCAAACGTCTTTGATGCAAGACATGGCGAGACTTTGGAGAAGATACGATGTTGTTAAATCTTAACCACAGCCGTCTTGTCTCATTAGAAAGTGAATAGTCACTCAACATCAGGATCAAAGCCCGTCTACTGGCCTGATTAGATCAAACCCGAAAGCCGGCAGTGATTAACGGAGAGTCTGAAGATGTTAATCAGTCAGATTGGCCAGGCGGGGTGGTGTAGAAATGCAGGGGGAAAAATCACTCCAGCCTCCAGGCACCATGTCCATCCCCTCAGGCCCCTAATCCATCTAGGCCAGTGGGAATGGAGGTCAAGCTATGGGTGAAAGCCCAAAGAAAATAAATGTCTTGTTTGGGCCTTTGGGAGATTGCGAAAGAGAGTGTGAGCGAGCATGGGAGAGAGAGAAAGAGAGAGAGAGAGCAGGTCCTTAATGGCTTAATGGAATTTTTGCTCCCTGTCAGCATCAAAGAACTCAGGCAGCTGACCGTGTAGATGCTGGATAAACATCTAAATTAGCATGGCTTTGGTTAACATGAGGTTTATTATTGTACATACTAAGTGTCAAGGGTTTTCTCTTTTGCTTCTGACTACAAATAATGAAAACAGAGTGCATATTACGCCCATCTCTACAGACTCAGTGGCCACTTTATAAGAATCCCCTCCTTTGATGTTCTGCAATTAGAGGCTAAGGCTCATGTGTGGCCAGTTCCTGACCACAGCTGCTCTAAGCTGCATATTTTAAGGTGGTGTAACTCCCGACCTAGAGACAACTGACAGCTATACTAAGAAAAATATCCAGTCAACACCGCTCCTGTGGCCAGAAACAAATCAATGATAAATATAATTGGGGTTGGGGGCGTGGCAGTGGGGGAAGTAACAGACAGGTTACAGTCCATAATGCCATAATTATATCGTGGGGCTTCAGATTGTGTAGGTAGTGAGTGGAAGCGCTAGGTAAGTGTTTCCAATAAAGTGGCCAGCAAGTGGAAGTAGAAGGTATGTGTTTCTAATAAAGTGGCTAGTGAATGGAAGCAATAGGGTGTTTCTAAAAAAGATGTCAGTAAGCAGAAGCCCAGGGTAGGTGTTTCTAATAAAGTGGCCAGTGACAATAAGTACAAAGGTAAGGTTTCTAATAAAGTGGCCAGAAAGCAGAAGCACAAGGTAGGTGTTTCTAATAAAATAGTCAGTGAATGGACAAGAGAGACAGTACAATGGCCAGTGAGTAAAAAGGTAGGTGTTTCCAAAAAAATGGCCAACAAGTAGATGCACAATGTGAGTGATTTTAATATAGTGGCAGGTTAGTGGAAGCACAAGGCAGGTGTTTCCAGTAAAGTGAACAGTGAAGTGATTTATATTCTAGGCGTGCCTAATAAAGTGACCAGTGAGTGGAAGCACAAGTTAGAAGTTTTAATCAATTAGCCAGTGATAGACAATAGACAAGGGAGATGTTTCCAGTAAAGTGGCCATTGAGTGAGGAATAAGAATAAGCATTGCTGCAGTGATGTAAAACAAACAGTGGCAGAAGGAGAAGGCTCAGGCTAAGGGTTGATGTGCTGTACAGATCCAGACTCAGCTCCTCTGCCTTATATCCGTCCTGCTGTCAGCGCTGCTGAGATAGCGGACCGATTTGGTGGCTGTCAGGAGAATTTACAACGGCGACAAAATTGGATCACGTCTGCAGAGCAGCGGCATGCGGGACGCACCTGCTGTTCCGTCCGCTGGCTAAACGAGCACACAGCGCGCTCTGCACTTTTGTGTGTGTATGTGTGGGTAAGGAATGCAAAGAGGAATTTGTATAGTTTCTCCTTTACTCCAAACACAGTGGACCAGACACAACCAGCATTTGTCTAAAATTTGCTTCTTTTCCTATTGATTTTTTGTGCATGCTAATAATCATAACCAGAAACAAATTCCTTGTGTGTGCAAACATACTCGGGCCAATACAACTGATTCTGATGCTAATTAATGGTTACTGCCTGTTAGCTACATTAGCCTAGTAGCTCCAGTGCTAAAGCTAAAGAGGCAAACTTCAAACACCAAACACGTTTTGGAGGAAAGTTATAAAATTACAGTTTTTGCTTCCCTGTAGCTTTTTGAAGACCTTAGCCCCAGAAGACGGTGATAAAGGCATATTGCTGACATCACTGCGAGAGGGCAAAAAAGGCCCAGAGGGTCTCCAGAAGGTGTCGGAACACTGTCCAGACCAATTATTTGCCGGCCCTGAGCCGCCAGACAACGCTCACACTTTCCACACTCCATCATCCCCTCTTGCATTCTACCTGATGGAGAGCAAGGGAGAGTGAGAGAGGAAGGAAAAGAAGATGTGCGGATGTAGATCGATGCTGCTTGAAGCACAGTTTGCCCACTAGACATCCCTGGGGGTGGGGTTGGGGTTGGGGGTGGTGGTTTGCTGAATGACACAATATATGTGAATTAAAAGTTTTTCAGCAGTAACCAGTATTTGCGAAGGTCCTTCTTTAGAAATGTCTCATTTCTTCTCTCACTCAACAATGGGTTTACTGTAGGAATGCACCTGCTAGGTTGGCTGCTATGGTGGCCCTTGCTTTATGTATTGATTCCCATTGGCTGTAATGCCTTTATTTTCATTTGTCAGCCTCATATCATTTTTTTACATAGCCACGTGTCAGTGTTTAACTTCCCATGTTGTAGTCAAGTGTACTTGCCCAGCTCTTACCATTAGTTTTGTCAGCTGTGTCTGGTTTCTGTGCTCCTCCCCTCCCAGGTGTCGGCCATCTTGTCTAGTGTGTATATATCCCTATTCTGGGCTTTGCCATAGCTATGCTGGGATTTTACTCTAAGTTTTTGTTTCCCTGGTTCATTTTTTGTTCATGTTTAGTACTTGTCTGTGTTCATGTGATTTGTTAATAAAGCTGTTTGTCAGTAAACTTTTTGATTACTTCCAAACCCAAAACCTGACAGCAATAATGTGGGATGTGTAAGCCAATGGCGATATCCAATATCCAATATTTTTCATGTCAAGTCAATTTTTTTGCATAGTGTTTTTCACAACAGATGTTGTTGCAAAGGAGCTTTACAGGATCTGTGTCCAAGTCCTAATTGAGCAAGCTGAGGATGACAGAGGCAAGGAAAATCTCTCTAAACCTTGGGAGGAACCAGTGTGTTAATGTTCTGGCTTTTACTGTATACTATTCCTTTAGAAATACACTTTAATTTTTATCCCATTTATACATTGCTCTTCAGAAAACCGGTCCACATCTGTACCAACAGAAAAACACCAGATCAAACCACAGAACCTGTAGATGAAATAGCCAGTCTGGGTCTGGACACACCATAAATAGAGCAGCCTGGAACAATATGCAGAAAAGATGCAGCGTGGGGCTTGTAATCTGCTGAGCTTGGGACTCCATTCAATAACTTAAATGTGTGAAAATCTTTAAAACGGTGACACAACTGTTTTCAGTACAAAGGGCCATAAAGGACTTACGCAGTAAACTCCACCTATCAAAAACTGGGGGGAGGAGTTAAATTACTGCTAAGCCAAAGATCTTCTTTGGCAGCCTGCTGGGAACTGTAGTCCTAAAAGTTACAACTCTCAATTTAAAGGAATAAATCAGCCCAGAAAGCAATAGTCAGTCAGTCAGCCAGGATAGGAGGATCGCTATTAAAATGAAGGCAAGTTTGGCAACAACGGGAGTAGAGACTGTTTTGCAGCTTGAATTTTACACATAGCAGTATGTCACTCTGTGACAGAAACCACATGAGCAAGTGTGCTTTACTTAAAGGGCCTACATTTTAATAAATGTTCTATTAAATATATATTGTTTTCATAATGAGTAACTTCAATTACTTGTAGCTCCGATGCATTTCAGGCCGAACTATTATGTAAAAAGGCAAATAGATGAGGTTTCCCAATGTACCAATGTATCCCACTTCTATTTGGAAGTTCTTATCACGGGAAACAATTTACTATGTAGGTCCAGGCCTAAGGTTCACCTACTTAATGGCCTTTTTGCACCAGATCATCGATTACTTGGGCCTCCTGCTCCTCTGTCCCAGACAACTTCCATGGACCATCTCCATGTTGGTCATAGACTCTTAGCTGACTCCACCTTTATAAACTGATACTCTTCTTGTTCCCCTTCTTGGTTCCTCCCAAGGTTTCTTCCCCCAGCTTAATTTTTATACCTCACCTCTGTCTCACTGCTTGTTCATTAGGGCCATGGACCTAGAGTCTGTAATGCTGCTTTGTGACAATGTCAGTTATATAAATTGCTATAGAAATGAAACTGACTTTACTTCCCTACTGTGCAGGTATAGCTTCAAATATTAATTTTGGCTTAATTCCTATAGAAAATATAGCCATGGATCTACAATGTCCATCATTTTACTTATCGTTACCAGAATATATTGCTTGTTCGTGAAGATATTCAGCAAATTCTTTGGGTTGGGTTGTGCAGGTTGGCTCTCATAAAGGGGTCAGAGGAAGAGGTGGTGGTGGGGGGATGGGCTCTTAAAAAATTCAGACTCACGCATTACTAACACGACTCTGTGTGACTGTGCATGGTCTGAAACCTGCCAGTGTTTCGGCGAGAATTGAGGATAACTGCAGAGTTTAATGAAATAATTACACGGCTGAATGGTGCATGATACAGCTGTGTAATTGCTCCATTCCCAATATGGTCCGAATTACCGTTACACCACATAACACGACAAATAGAGTCTTCTTCTCCAAGGCTGGTGAAACATACTGACATGTACTAAACCAATCTGTGCTCTTATCAGCTGCAGTCCAAGTAAAGGCCCTCATAAAGCTGCTGACCAATCTTCTTCTTAACGGTCTGGATAAAGACCAGCTCACCTCCTTATCAGCTGGCAGAGGAAATCCTCTGCATTATCAACAAGTAATTACCAGCCTGGGCTCTACATTAGTGGCCGAAGCCTCATCTCCTGATTTATATTGATAAGTGACTCAAGTCAATGACTGCATTCAAACCATGACACCCGTGGATATCAGGAGAAGGAGCTGCACAACTGCACCCAGGGGGCACTATTTACTCACTCACCCTCTCACATATTTTCTTCATGACCTGGGGATTGATCCACTAGTCCTTCATTCACATGCTCACTTCTCAATCCAATGGGCTAAGGCTGCCACCAAAATCTCATTCTTCTCCAACCAGAGTGGATATTCTCCAGGCCACAGATCTTTAGCAGGACACCGAATGTGCCTTGGTCAAGCAACAAAACAGGGTGAAATGGCATGGTCCACTACTGGAACCTGCTCCCCATGGGGTTTGGATCTGCCTTAACTCTTGCTAGTTTTAAAAGCTACAATGGTTTATTTCCATGTTAATTCTTACTTTTATTTCTTATTATTACATTTCATCATTGCTTTGCATGTTTATTTGATCTCTGTAAACCACATTGAATGACCTACAGAAATAACTTGTCTGGCATTGCCTTTAGCTGTGGATTTGAGAGAGAGGAAAGTGCTATTGCTAATCATCTCACCCATATTTTCCCTGCAGGTCTCAGGAATTAAAACGACAACACTCTGGTTGTAAGCCATATTCTCCAACCATTACACATAGCATAGATAATTTGTATTGGAATGCAGTTGGGCACCATGCATCAATACATGCAATTAAATGATCAGGGTACAATCTAGATGCCAGTATAAATATATATAAGTATAAATGGGGTCAGTGTGTCAGAGATTAGTTCATTTGACAATATGTAATACCTCAATCAACAGGAATCCAGCTGTGTTGATTTAGCTGGCACTGTGCTAATTAGATGCTATAAGCTTCCGTTACTTAGCTATGTTAGCCTAGCCAAACTATCATGTTAGCACAGCTAATGCAGCAACAGAGGTGGGATGCCTGGCAGCCACTCCAGCAGAGAAGATATGTGCTGTCACGCTCGCGTGGGGTTGGATCAGGCGAGCCCTCACCTCGCAGCCCCAACGGGCAATTCAACACCATTTCATCCGTTTGGAGGAGAGATTATTGACACCATCTCACAGAGGCGGTCCACTCCACTGCTCCCTATAGTCCCAAGGCTCTTAAAGCCCTTTACACTCTGCCTATCTGGCAGCACTCACACATACACACATGGAGAAGTGAGGGCTGAAAGTGAACAAGCATATCTACTGAAGAGGGGTTGGTGTATTAAGAGGGTGCTTGAGGTTAGGCTGGTCATTATGGGGACTTATTGTTGTCATGGCTGGTTCTGAATCGTTGTGTTTCAGCCCTTCACAAATAAAGTATATAAAGCTGCTGTACAAAGACGTTATCTTGAAAAAAATGTGTGGAACCTCTGCTAAAACATGTCCTTGCTCTTCTGCGAGTCACCCTGTACTGTCAAATAAAATCTGGTACTGTTTTAAGAGTTTTTTTTAGGTTTAGAAGAAGATCTGGGAGTTTAGGATGGATAACTGTGGTGTTTTGAATGACAATTTTGTGAATAGGACTGTCTCAAATACCACTGAATAATCAGAGCTTTGCTAGTAATCAACAGTGCTAAATGTATAAATGAAAAATGACAATCCTTATATTTGTTGTAGCTAGTTTGCTGTTTCTGCTTTTCCCAGGCATTTTTCATGTTGGATTTATATTTACCTATACATCAGCGATGATACAGAATTTCAGCATGTACAACTTAACAAGTTTAGCTTAGTGTTATATATTTTAAACATTTGACATTTAATTATTTTTTAAGTGGACAAGGGGACAAATTTGATAATTAGTCATCAAAACTGGCATAAATATACCATCACTGTCTAAAATAACCCTCCAAATTTCTCAACTACTCAATGTAAGGAAATGCAGCAGTTCCCAAAACTTTTTGAGTACAAAGTGCCCTTTAAGTTTTAAAAAAAATTATCTTCCAATTTACTGAAAACTGACAAAATTAAAAGGACTTTTGGACCAAACTGTTTTAGGGACTCACTGAGAGGAACTACCCACTGAGGAGCTCCTCTGAGAACTACACACCTTCAGGGCTGTTTTTCGGCCAGTAGGAACACTGAAGTGATGTAAGCTGGCCGATGGCTAAAATGGAAAACCCTGTGACTGGAGTGCTTGGATGCAACAAAACCTTGCTGTATTTCTTCTGACACATACAAGATCAATTAAACCTGGTGAGCATGCCTCCTATAAAGTCTCCATGATTTACGTCCTGAACTGTTCGTAGGTGTGGGTGTGTCCAGAGGCCAAGTTTAGACCAGCCCCTTCTTGTGCCACTGACAACTTCAATGCCTGTCCAAATATTCATGTTTTTTCAAGATGTTAAGCTAAGAGCTTAAAAACAGCTTTACCCAGGTAAAAAATGAAAGTTGCAATCACCATCCACTTTAATCCAGACCAATCACCATCCACTTTAATCCAGACCAATCACCATCCACTTTAATCCAGACCAATCACCATCCACTTTAATCCAGACCAATCACCACCCACTTTAATCCAGATCAATCACCACCCACTTTCATCTGGACCAATCATCATACACTTCCATCTAGACCAATCCTCATACACCGTTGTCTGGACCAATCACTGTACACGTTCACGTTCGTCTGGATGAGAGGTGCCCACACTTTTTTGGCTTTCGAGCTACTTTTAAAATGAGTCAAAATGATCTACCTGGTCTGGACCAATACTCATACTGTCACGATGTTGACTGAAGGACACAAAATGCAGGAGGTTTGAAACAAAAGGAACAGACTTTAATAAGTCAATAGCATATACCACCATGAACCTGACGTGACACAGAAACCGCAACAACAACATTTACCCACACCTGAGCTGAGCTGAGAGGAGCTTCTTATACTCAGGCTAAATCCCAGACACCTGGGAGCTAGGACCCAACTGGTCACATGGTCTCATGAATCACCTGACTCATATCAGCAGAAGCCAGTGAAGACCTGACACATACACTTCTGTTTCAATACTCATACACCTTTGTCTGGGCCTCTCACTGTACACTTTTGTGCAGGAAAGCTAAAACAGTTCCTCAAAACATTATTCTAAGGTTTATGACCATGCCCGGGCTCCTGCAGTATGGTCACACACAAAAATGGGGAACTTCCTCAGATGGTTCTAGGAACTATAGCATCTCATGTCTGTACTAAAAGCCTCTCTGATAAATGAGGCATCTCCAAACTTTGGCCAGGGAGCATGTGCACTATGTACACTCACAACTAGGTCTACAGCTACAGCTATGGTGATGTGTGTGTGTGTGTGTGTGTGTGTGTGTGTTTATGGGGGGCAGGCCTGTTGGAGGAGAGCATCTGTTCATGCTCCATCACTGATACAGTGGTATTAATCACCAGCTACTTCAGGATGAGGCTGCCCAGAGATGGTACAGTAACCAAGCAACCCCTTTCAAACGGCATCGCCATGCCGACAATGGGTTGCCCTGGAAACAGGTGACTGAGCTTGTCTAATGGAGTGTGAAAGGGACAGGTCCACATCAGGGGATGCCATCCTCCTCCAGCGTGGTCTGGCCTTATGCAGAGGATTAATGACGTGTGGTCCATGTTAGCTATGGGGCGACTGAGCATGAGCTTCGTTACGGCTACACGAGTCATTATGATCCTGTAATAGAGATGTTAGAGCAGCTACATGTGTGTCCGGGCCACCAGACCATCTTCACTGTCATGATGGGGTTCCTTCTTTTGGAGTGGCTGAATCAGCCACAACATTAACACCACAAAAGAAGTGAATAAGTGAATAACACTGACTAGTCATTTCATTACAGTGGCACCTGTCAGTGGCGTGAGAAATGCAACAAGTAAGCAATCAGTTCTTAAAGTTGATGTACCGGAAGCAGGAGCGGAAGCCCTGAGCCATTTTAGCTTTATTGTGATAGTTAGAGCATCTCCAGAACAGCAGGTCTTGTGCAGTGTTCCAGGTCTTGCAGTAGTTAGTACCTAACAAAGTGATCCAAGAAGACCAACCGGTAAATCAGCAACACCCAAGGCTCATTGATGCATGTGGGAATGCATACTGGTCTGCATGGTCTGATCTCAAAGAGGAGCACCTGTTGTACAAAGTGTTAATGCTGGTTCTGATAGAAAGGGGTCAGATAACACAGTTTTCACCACTGTTTCAGTATTATACAGGTGGTGTTAATGTTATGGCTGATAAGTCAAAAGCAGTGACTATAAAGAAGCACCATTACAGGCATCACTGGAACACTCCACATGACCTGTTGTCCTGGAGATGTTCTAGCCATCACAATAAGGCCCTTATCAAAGCTGTTTAGATCCTGCTTCCAGCGCATCAGCTTCGAGAACTGACTGTTCACATGCTGTAACGCCCAACTGGGAGCATTGTAATCAATAAGAAGATAGTTGATAGTCGGTGTTATTCAATTTACCAACAGTGGTGTTAATGTTATGGCAGATCAGTGTTATTTTTTCCCATCATGCCATCTTAAATACAAGCCCGGGTCTTTCCACAAGCCTCTCCCTCTCTGCATGGCTAATAGGATCCAATAGCAGGGCCGGCTGAATGGCTGTTTTATCCACAGAGCACTTGAACAAAACCAATAGGCTGAAGAAGGCCCTCCAGACTGCCTCTCCCACTCGCCGAATGTCAAGTGGTGTTTCTGCATCAACTCGGCTCGCTGTAGAGCCAGAGCTCCGCGTTTAATGACACCGACCTGTTCCCAGGGCTTCCGTTCACTCTCTTTGTTCCATCCCTCTCTTTTTCCTCTTTGATTTGGCGGGCCGGCCGACTCAGAGGTGGCCCTGCGAGAGTCAGCCATAAAGGAGCGGCGGATAAAGAAGACAGAAAAGATGTGTATAGAATCAGAGGAGGGGACAGACGAGGCCTGCAGCGCCAGGAAGGAAGAATGAATCACTCTCTCTCTTACTCTTTCTCTCTCTTTCTCTCTCGCACACTCTCTCTGTATCTCTTTCACTATGTCTCTCGCTCTGGTAATGTGCGTCGACAATGGGATGACAAAGGAGGGTGAGAGGACACATGAGGACAACTCTGAACGGGACGTGCCTGAAACAACACAGCCAGAGGTAAAGGTGTAGTGTGTGTGCAGTTGTGTCTGAATCACATCTGATCATCTGTAAAAAAAAAAAAAAAGGTGCAAAGAGCATCCGAAAGAAATGTACACTGTGCATTGAGCAGGACACACAGCAAGAAAATAACAACAGGCATCTATAAACGTGTTTACCACCTCTACATCCCATTTTCTCTCATCCATCCATCTATCTATCCATTCCTACATCCATCGATCTATCTATCCATTCCTCCATCCATCAATCCATTCCTCTATTCATTCCTTACTTCCTTCCTTCCTTCCTTCCTTCCTTCCTTCCTTCCTTCCTTCCTTCCTTCCTCCATCCATCCATCCATCCATCCATCCATGCATGTGTGGCCACAGTGAGTGAGTGATAAATGTCTGTAGTATAATCAGGGGGTGATGTGTGGGATCAGTGGCGAATGGTAAGTAGCACAATAAGGTCAGTGTTCACACAGAGCACAGAGTAATTACAGGCAGCAATGAAACGCTGCTGCATTCGCTGCTGCTGGAATAATCAGGACACATCACAACCGCCAGCGATCGATCACACCTTTAATTGTTAATGGATAGGGGCCAGAAATGCATAAACACTGACACACACACACACACACACACACACACACACACACACACACACACACACACACACACACACACCCCAAAGCGCACCTTTGCGCGCACGAGCCTGTTTTTACACAC
>JBBIGC010000144.1:2331-15059 GCA_037576955.1 Lepidarchus adonis
ACACACACACACACACACACACACACACACACACACACACACACACACACACACACACACACAGACACAAACACACAACGCATGTTTGTCTTCCAGTTGTCGTTAGGCATCTGTCTGTACGTTCTACAGCAGCATTTATAGCTTCTGAATAAAACCACTGAAGCGTAGTGATGAACCTTTGCGACTCTATGATCTTTATCTTCTTTGTTGCTGCATGTATCTAAAGCAGTGACATCATTTTTAGCTGACTTTTATCATTTGAATTTTTAACATTGTTTTACAATATACACTATAAAAATACGAATATCAATTTAAAATTGATAAATAACCAAAAAGTCTTACAATTATGACATTAACATGGTGACAAATTTGCTTTTATTTTAACATGGCCCTACATTTTTTTGGAATCTTCTTTTTACTGATCAAAATGTTTCATATATTTAAATGAGTTGTAATTCTAACATTTTTTTTTTTTAAATACAGTTTTCTCAGATGTCCAAGTCACATGAAACACCACCATATCTTTTTGAACTGCAATAATGTAATGTAATGCTCCATCATCAGACAACTGAACATGGTTGGAATAGAACATTACTGCTAATTCTCATATGTCAACTAACAGATGCTCACATTGGAAGGTATCTTTCAGAACAATGGGGGAGTGGGAGGGCCCCAGGGAAAAAGGCCAATTGTGCTTTCTTGAACTCCCAGCCATGTGTAGCTGTGGCATCACCAAGGACTGAATTTCCTAATTGAATGTTTGCTTGGATTACATGACTTCCTTGATTCATTAAACCTCCATTGCAGCTGTGAATGGTCCCAGCACACGAGAAAACCATGACTGTTTTGAGGGCTCATGTTTCTGCAGTATCAGTATAGCAAAGGTCAATATTGTGATTAACAAATTATATATTGTTCATCTGTAAAGAAAGCTGAAGTTAACTAACTAACATCACCCTGAATTCACCTTTGCCAAACATATATGATACAAATGAAATCAAATTAAATAAAAAGCCAATAAAATAGCATTATTTCACACCCTGTGGGATTCGAAAAACAGCTAAACACTGTGTGTTTGACGTCCTCCGAAACAACAGTGAAACCTTTTCTCCTCATTCACGTCATCTTTCTGAAATCCTCCTTCAGCAAAGGAAATCTGTCCCGCATGAGAAACAAGGCACCTTGGCTAACAATAACAACGTTATTAGTCCTAAACATACACTCGCAAATGCTAAAGTCAACAGTCGCGAACAGGCTACGCTTATCTGGGAGGTTAGAAAAGCTTTGCTTTCCCGCTCTGGTAATAATAGGTATTACATGTTGGCTAATGAAAAACATACATTCCTAAGAAAGACTTTTCCCATTTCTTCAATCAAACAAGCCAAACAATTCTGATCAGATCATCACTGCACAGCCCCAACATTGCCTTAATGTTTTAACAAAGGAATGACATGTACCTTGTCCTGTTACCTTCCTAAATCAGCAATGATTACTGCCACATGCATCATTTCCATATTTCAATTAATATTCAAATTGTATATAACATGCTGCATGCAAATGGGTAATATATTCAGGATTAGGTATATTGCGGTTTAAATCTATCTCTCTCCTGTGCTACCTAGCCTTCAGTTAATAAGCTCCAGCATCCCTACAAGCTTTCCCTCCACTTATTAGAATACAGCACGCAGAAGGAAACGTGTCACACCTCCTCAATATTATGCCTCACAATTAATGTAGAGTCGAAAACACAAGGCCCAGTTAATTTGAACCGACACACACATGCGCACACACACATACACGCTAAAACAGAGCCGGTAAACAGGCCTTCCGACTCCCTCGGAACCAGTCAAGTGTTTCAAATCTAATTTGAATATATGAATGTTTGCTTTGTCTGTTTTTTCACTAAAGCGACCCGGCTCCGCTGCAACAAATTGAGAGGGACTGAATGGAGTGAGGACAGTGAGGGCTGAAGCTAGGCTAGAGGCTCGAGTGGATTTAAAGCATCATTCCAAGCCTTATCACTCAATCCCCAGATCTGATTTGGCCGTCCATATTAATGTACCTTCTAAGTGAACACACCTGAAATTTACAATTCTCCACTTACACCAGATATCCTCAATCAACCATAACACTAATAAAGACATTCGTGTCAATATTTGCTTCCTTATTTCAGTACTGGAGCTAAAAGTTAAGTTCTTATATAATAATTTTTTAAAAGTTCAATTTTAATATGTTAATACATTTAATACATCTAACTGAGCTATTTCAGATTGGATTCAAGTTTTCCATATTTATGATGAATATTGCCATAAAGAAAATATTCAGCATCTCTACATTCTAGAACTCCAACGACGTTTAATAAATGTGGCCACAGCATTTGGCTATAAAGCACAAAGGAAATAACACCTGGTGAAAGGTGAGGGTGGAAAACATGACAAGACAAAACCAAGACAGAGGAAACCATGACACTTTGGAAAATTCTGCATCTCTAGGACACTTTTTACGCTCAATCAAGTTACTGAAGTTTTTATTTTTATATGTTTATTATTTTTTATTATTATTCTATTCTAAAAAAGTTATTAGATTAACCTTACACTACTGCTTTTTTAGGCCTAAAATGTTTTTTGAAATATGCTTAAAATATAAAATAAGCATACTGTATATTTTTCAGATTTTTTTTTCTTTTTTCAATATTCCATATGATGTATTACTTTTAATTAAATACAGTTTGTTTGCAGATCCTCACATTCTGTTTTATTCTATTTACATCAGATTCCCTTACAAGGCTTAAAGATTAGATCTGATTAAACTAGCCCCTAGCAGTATAGTGTGTAACATGATCATAGCTGAAATCGCAACTCTGGCTCTACCTGTGAAGGGCTCAGTTTGGCTTCGGCCTGGCTCTAAAGCACACTCAAGCTGGGGGGATATCAAAGGCCCACAGTGGGTTTATAAAGTCTACTCTGAAAAGATGTGCTTTGCTAACCTGAGAGTGGTGCTCATAAATCAAAAAGGCTTACACCTGTACTGCCAAGTGTATGTGTGTGTATTACTAGCCCCGGCAGAGTATGAACTATGTGTGTGGGTTGGTGTGTGTGCGTAACAGGCCCCAGAAGAGGCATGGCTGCTGAGACGTTAGCGTGAAGATGCAGGCAGCAGTAAACGCGTGTGGTAAAGAAGAGCCAGAGCTGGTAATGGATAGGTTTATTTTAGAGCCGACCATATGCTATCAATCTCTAAGAGGTATGGGAAATCCTTCTCTCTCTCTTCCTCATTCTCTGCCTTGCTCTCCTCCCGCTCTCTCTCACTCTCTCTCTCTCTAAGTCCCTCTTCCGAGCAGGAATCCGGCATCCTCAGGAGAATAAAACATCAACCTCTCGGCAGCTCCACTAACAATAATAAAAATGCCTGGGCTTAAAGGTGACATTCCCAATTTACGATTATTTGTGTCTATAAAGTGTATTCTTTGGCTCTTGACTCATTCGCACTGTCTGCCCCTGCAAGAACAATACATTAAAGAATGTCCCAGGCAAATGGAAATTCTATCCCTTTTATTAAAGTGAGCCGTCACTACCTGAGTGTTTTCATTCAGGCCGCCTGACCTCAGCGGACGCATCTATCCTGTCCTGTCCCTAGTCCTTTCCCTCAATTCAGGCCAAGAATTCCCCTTGCGGTCCAGCAGAGCAGCACCAGGTGAAGAGAGCGAGAGATAGAGAGAGAAAGGATATGAGTAAGATAACAGAAAACAAGAGGCTGCAAATGCTACAGTTTGGAACAATTTGTCACATGTAGTTACAGCACTGTAAATGGAATTGTGTGTAAAGCCATTTATCTGGGCAGGGATCATTTATCTGTGCAAAACAAATAAGTACCTGTGATTTAACACTAGCGTTATAGTAATAGAACATTGGTTTGTATGTAAAGATTGTAGCATTCTAGTTATAAATTAATTCATAAAGTATGTGATAAGTGGGTGGGTGTCGAGAACAGTGCATGGAGCTGTAGATGTTCCTAAAATAAGCCGTAAAAATAAAAGAAAGCAAAATAACTACCCTTCACTCCAGTGAGCCTTGGGTGCCCATGATCACCATGTTGCCATTTTGCCAGTTGTCATTCCTTGGGTCACTTTTGGTAGGGACCAACTACTGCTTACTGAAAACACCCCAGCAATTACAATTTGGCCTTTAGATGCTCTGGTTCCTTTTCCCTCTTTGCGGAATTCAGTGGTTTCTTTAACTTCATTGTAAAGCCAAATTATTTCACTTTCACATGTGAACCTTTCACTGCCACTTTGCCTGTCCAGAATTTCCCCCATTTTGTCAAAAGAAAGAAATACAAAGATTCAAGTGAAGACGGACGGCGAATATTTTCCACACCCCCCATAATCAAGCCTCTCCGAGCCTGTGCATTGGATCCAGTTGTGTGTTTGAGTGCTGGCAGGCGAAAGGCCTGGCTTAATGATGGAGTGGTGGGACGAGGCCTGTGTGATGTGGGAAGGGACCCGGTGTGGCCACGCTGCCCTACTTTTCCTTTCTTATTTTATTCCCTCTGTGGTGTGTGGAGCCGTGTGGGAAGCCAGCACTGCTCTAATCTACAACAAATGTCCTTCGTATGAGGGAACTCCTCTCACATCCCTACAGGAGAGTATGGAGGAGCATGGAGTAGGGTGCTCTCTGAGGCTGTATGTACTGGATGCATTTGGGGAATAAGACAGTAAGACACAAATAAGGTTAGCTGCCAAATGTTGTTGCATGTATTGAGGTTTAGTCAAGGTTTTTTTTTGAGTGTTCTAAAACATCACTATAGTACAGTGTCCAAATACACAGTGGCTGTAAAAACAGCAGTGAACAAGCAGGAGTAAAGAAGTATGTTTTTATGGTAAACACGATGTATTTTAGTTGTGTTTAAGCAAATGGAAATAAATGACTGAGGAGTGACAACCAGATTCTGTGGACTGAAATATATAATGCATTTCAGGCTGTTGTTTTAGTACAAATTGTTTAAAGAAACAACCACACATGGAATAATGTGCACCAATCAACAAATACACAAATAATTTATCTGATACATACCAACAACCTCAACCAAAACTCAGGAGTAACTTTGATTCCCAGGTGTATGGGAATGCAGATACAGTGCCAGTAACAGCATTTCTGAATAAATAAAAAATTATAAAAATGAACAGTTAAATAATAAAACGGGTGTGTTTAAATATTGTTAATGATAATATATTAAAATTAATATTTTTGTTACAGAAACGCAATTCAAATCTTAAGTGAACCTAAAAGTAAACACGAATGCAGCAAATAAAAATGTTATAAATAATTCAATATATTAATAATATTAATGAATGCAATATTTAGAATATTAAACTATACAGTTTAAATGTAGCTAAAAATCAAAAGATATGGCTTCAAACCTTGCAATGTTGTTAAGAAATATTGATCAGACTTGCTCATAGAGTTGTTGACACTGAATACATTTACATGCACAAAGAATTATATAAATGCAGAAAAAAATCATTTTTTATGTAATATTGATTTATTCTTTTTAGTTTCAGTGCAGGCAGTATTGAAACCACAAAGGATCTGCAGAATGAAATACATCTTAATTAAACATATCTAAGTGGCCTAAACAGGATCTTTCAATCATAAGAAATATATATATATATATTTATGATTGAAAGATCCTGTTCAGGCCACTTAGATATGTTTAATTAAGACTCTATGTATTTCATTCAATCAGGACAGAGGATCATAAAAAGGAGTTAGGGATGATAACTTTTGTCAACTGAAACCTAAAAAAGTTTTGGTAGGATAGGGGTTGGGAGGGGGCACTATCCTTACCAAAGAATGGGAAGTATGGTCAAAGGAGTAGGTGCTACACAAGAAGAGAACTGTGCATGCTGTGAATTCACAATTTAAGTTCAGAATAAATAATCCAGTACTTCAAAAAAGAGCAAATAATAAACATGAGCAGACTGCTCTGTGTGTGTATGTGTTTATGTGTGTTGGAGTGTGTGTGTGTCAATGGTATTATCCTGTTATTCTGATTAGGCCATGCATGCTGAAAGACAGCAGTACGCTGTTCTATACTCTGACTCTTTTAGCTCATGCCCTTCTTAGGGCCTTACACTGATGGACTGACAGTGCTGCAGATGAGCTCGTGTGGCAAACTGAGCTTTGTCACCAAGCGGGGAGCGTACATACAACTGACAAACTTTTATCTCCTCCGACTATTTTTACACAGCTAAGACAGAGCGTGTCAAGCGCAGGGTCTTGAGGAGGCCCGAGTCCATTAGATTGATGATTGTTCCGATCGCCATGACCAATCGAATGTGCCAGCGCTTCCTGCATGTCTGAATCTGGCAGACACAGAGAGCAACGGGAAGAC
This sequence comes from Lepidarchus adonis, assembly GCA_037576955.1. NCBI lineage: Eukaryota > Metazoa > Chordata > Actinopteri > Characiformes > Lepidarchidae > Lepidarchus > Lepidarchus adonis. The sequence continues at coordinate 8,725 of JBBIGC010000144.1, forward strand.
TTTATTTTGACAGCCTCTTGAGGGGGCGGGTGTAGAAGGGGTGGGTGATGGGGAAAGAGCATTAAAGAGATCGCAGAGGGACGGCCATTTTAACAACAACAAACTCCAGGAGGAGGATCACCACCCTCAGACTTTTCCCAGGCCTTGGACAGACACTCATTTGGGAAAACCCGACCCATTTTCACACAAGTAAACACACACTTTTAAAAAATCAGTCAAATAGACATGAAAGTTCAAGTGCAGTGCCAAGTGTGGGGACATAGTTGTCACTTCCTAACACTAAAATCTAATTCAATGCCATTTAAAAAGCCAGTTTGGCTGTATATATTTCATTCCCTATAGGGTTCCATTATAAGCTATAAAGAAGCTATTGTGAGGAAACTAATCAAGTAGCCTCATGCATTGAATTATTGAATTAACTGTTGTAATATATATATATATATATATAGTTTACTATGTGTTTGGACTGAAAACCCTAATAAACATTTGTCCTCTTTAGTTGACTTTACCATAAACAAGATGTCAGGGAAAAACTCCAGGATGTTATTATAATTAATAAAACTCAAAGGCCAGTGACCATATTACTTTGCATCCATCAGTTTTAATATAATAAGAATGGATTATTACAAATATAAAGCTGAACATAGTTAACTTTGAAGAATATTTGTTAAAGCACAGTTACAATACAAGGTCATTTACAGTTAACATTACAAATTGCCTTGAAGTTACATACCAACAGAGCATTCAGTAGAACTCTTGAAATTTGAAGTTTAGCCCGTTTGTAATGTGCTCTGGAAGTACATATGGGATGCAATATGACAGCACTCTTGTCGCATGTCAGGGAAATTAATTCCTCAGTTGAATTCCTTATATCAGCAGCTCACCAAATACATCAAATGTGACCACTGAGCAAGTTTAAACATTAAAATTAAGCCAAACAATCAAATTAACCACCACTTTTAAAATCTGGAACCCCTCCGTACACTCAGAACAACTTTCACTTTCACCCCCTGCCCTTCTCACAGGTCAGAATGTTTTTTAAAATATAAACATTTATTGGGAACATAGCTCTGGATGAACAAACAAATATAACAATACATTTTCAGGGAAGAACTCTTGTGTTAAATGAACTCCATAACTAAAGTCATTGTATTCTATGGTGTTAGACATGTTTGGACACAGGCTTACTTCAGACTGCTAACCTGCTAGTAACATTACTCTGTAGGGGCAGGCTATGTCAAAAAAGAAAAACACCTAAATGACCATGATTCCCCCACCACACTTACTGCAGAAAAATATGTCAGTTGACAAAATCAATGATTAAATGATTCACGTTCAGAACAGAGTTATTGGTTGGTTCATTTAAATCCATCTAGAACTACCATTGACATTATCCACATTAATCAATCATATACCTCTTCACACAATGCATACACACTTATTATATTTTGACCACAGACATGATGTGGATGAGCCAAGTGCTGTTATATTGCACTTGCTTTTAGATCATGACATAATATAGTGGAGTGGATACACTGTGTCTCACAGTAGCACACACATACTGTCTTGGACTCAGCTAAGGTGTTCCTGATGATACAGACAATGCAGTCTAAACAAACAAAAACATTTTAGATTTACTCAGAATGATGAACACAGCTGTATATGATTCACATCTACAAAGTAAGAAAACTGTATGAAATCAATAGTAACACTAATAACAACAATATGTCATTCTAGAAAAGAGCTGCTCAAACCATGTGGTGGTTAACTTGTGAAAATGCATTTAGATCATTATATTCCAATCATTCATAATCGTTTTACAACTTCAACAAATATTTAAGCCTTTTAATAAAATGTCGAAAATCTTTTGGAATATTTAAACAATATTACATTGTATGCAGTGTGATTTATGAATACACCTGGCATGTGTTGTATCTGTTATGTTTCTATACTAGAATAAAAATAAGAATATAAATGAATTTCCAAAAGTTTAAAGGATAGTGTAAGTAACTGTTTTTTACGTCTGTATTTAGTCCAGGGCAGCATTTCAAGCCATGTCACTTGCACAACCAAGAATAAAAACTCACATTTGTGTGAAAAAGTGGAGGACCAAGCATTTCCCAGCAGGTTCTTCCCTACTGACACTGCCTACAGCAGCACCACTCCCAGCTAGATGCTTCCTATATCCACACACACACACTTTTGCTTTAATAGGACAAACCATTCCTTTCACAAAGCCAACAGCAACAGGCTGTTGCATGAGAAATGGATGCAAGACTAAGAGGCAGCAACACCTCATGGAAATGGAAATCCTGGAAAAGTATCTACCATCCGTAGGCCATTTGGAGTTTGACCTCTGTCTATATATATATTATCTAAAATGCTGGAGGAGTCCTAAACTACACATCACATCAAAAGCTAAAACGGCTACTCAGAGAGAGAGAGAGAGAGAGAGAGAGAGAGAGATAAAGAGAGAGAGAATTGCTCTCGTCCATATCCTACAATAGCAAAGCAGAGCCAAACTTCATCACATTATACAAATACAAATCAAAAGTCATCAAGGGGGGACAGAGAGCAAAAAAATGCAAACAGTAAATCCAAAAATCAAAACTCAGCATCCCTTCCTCTAAATGCAGTGCTGTCATAAAAGCATTTCTATCGATGAATGGGCCAGCAGAAAGGTCAATAGTTAATTAAATAATCTATCACCTCCAGACTAGTGAGAGAAAGGGAAATGGATGGGGGGGGGGGGCACTCGACTCAATCAATGGCAGCAGCATTAAAAGGTCAGCTGTGGCTTTATGATAAGTCACCTGCTTAATGTTTGCTTTGAAAATAAAGTGGCTGGCCACTACTGGACAACAGTCAACAGTCACTTAAACTCTTCTCGTCCCCTTGCTGTCTGCCTCTCTCTGGAGCTTTGATTTCAAATTGAGTTACAGTCTGACATTACTAAGTGACTCGGACGCTCTGTGGATTTGCCGCACACAGAAATTGAACGGCATTGTCAATGCATCGTTAGACTATGTTTGCTAGGCATTCATTATATCTCAATGTAGCCACTCTATCAATTATAAATGAGCTGTGTGTTTATGTATGAGCGTTTTTTTGTCTTCTTCTTTTTTTCTAATTTCTTCATTTGTGTAATCCCAGCCAGTCAGAGAGACAGAAAGGTGCGGTATGTCTGCCTGGCGAACAAAGACGGGATTACATTTTCAACAGATGCTTCTAAGAAAACAATAATTATGCAAATCAGACTCAGAACAATCACTACGGGATCCATTATTTATTAGCTACGTTTCTGTTTTAAATTAGCCATGAGGTAAATAAAATTGTATTTCTTTTCTTTGTCACTAATTGTGCATATAGAGCATTTACTTTTGGAACGATTGTGGTAATTTCAGAGTGACTATGGGTCTGAATTACGACCAGTGCTAATTCAGATCCGACAAAATTGGAATTTTGGGGAGGGATTTATATGCAAATGTTTGAAGGCTTTGTCATCTCTTTTAAGTAAATACTTTTTCTGCAATTAGCAGAAATGGACGTGTGCAGGTTTTATTCTCAGCCCAGCACTGCATGTCAGTTAAAAATGTTGTAGTGAATACTTTAGCAATGACCAACAAGAGTTGTCCCACATTTCAGGGTAGTAGCACCATGGAGAGCATTGAGGAGACAAGACATGATTCTCTGTCTCTCTCTGTCTCTCTCTGTCTCTCTCTGTCTATCTCTGTGTCTCTCTCTCTCTCTCTCTCTCTCTCTGACTCAAGCTTTTTCATGAGCAATGCACAAGTTTTCATCACGAGTTGTGTGAACAGAGGTTAAATGGTAAAATATATGAAAGGAAACTGCAGCAATTAATGCGCCTCAGTCTTTGTAGTTATTTCTAATCTGCAATCGTTCTAGTGTTAAGACTTATGGAACTTCAGGAGAGGGGGGATCTCTGTTTTTTTTATAGAATTTGACTGTAATATTTTTACATTATATTTCTGTACATTTAATCAAATCTAATATCTGAGTAGAGTTTGTTCCAATGCATAGGTGGATGTGGAAGTGTTGCAGCCTAGCTGGAAAACAGCTTATGATGGTCATGAACTAGATTCCTACTCGTCTCAAATGATCAAGGGGGTTGATTGGCTGGATATACACCTGGGCTAGAGGAAAACATACACACTGGAGGAAAACATACAAAAACAAAATGCACCATGCTAGTGAATTTGCTACGCTTGTCATGCTGGTGCAGGTAGATCAGCGTGGTCAAGCTGGTGCAGGTAGATCAGCCTGGTCAAGCTGGTGCAGGTAGATCAGCGTGGTCAAGCTGGTGCAGGTAGATCAGCCTGGTCAAGCTGGTGCAGGTAGATCAGCCTGGTCAAGCTGGTGCAGGTAGAACAGCCTGGTCAAGCTGGTGCAGGTAGAACAGTCTGGTCAAGCTGAAGCAGGTAGATCAGCCTGATCAAGCTGGTGCAGGTAGATCAGCCTGATCAATCTGGTGCAGGTAGATCAGCCTGGTCAAGCTGGTGCATGTAGGTCCGCATTGTCGAGCTGGTGCAGGTAGATCAGCCTGGTCATGCTGGTGCAGGTAGATCAGCCTGGTCAATCTGGTGCATGTAGGTCCGCATTGTCGAGCTGGTGCAGGTAGATCAGCCTGGATGAGCTTTTGCAGGTAGATCTGCATGGTCAGGCTGGTGCAGTTAGAGCTGGATGAGCTTTTGCAGGTAGATCAGCCTGGTTAAGCTGGTGCAGGTATATCAGCCTGGATGAGCTTTTGCAGGTAGACCCGCATAGTCAAGCTGGTGCAGGTAGATCTGCATGGTCAGGCTGGTGCAGGTAGATCTGCATGGTCAGGCTGGTGCAGGTAGATCTGCATGGTCAGGCTGGTGCAGGTAGATCAGCCTGCTCAAGCTGGTGCAGGCAGATTATCTTGGTCAAACTGGTCATGCTGGTAGATCAGTCTGGCCAAGCTGGTAATGCAGATAAGAAATGTAAAACACTGACACTCTTTCATAGTCTTAAATTTGCATGCTTTGTTTTGTGGTAATATTTAAAATATTAAAGAAACTATGCAAACCCACTGAAATCTGAGTAATCCGTGGACCCAATGGTGTCACACTTTGCATATGCTGGAAAAAGTATGTCCTTAGCTGGCAAGATCTTGGAGTTCTATAATAGTGGCTATATCAGTAAAAATGCCAAAATGTGATGTAGGTGCTGTTGTAGTAATAGCCTTATGATAGTCCAATGATTGGTAGGTGTTGTTGTCTGCTATGCTTGGGTGTTATCTGTGATTGTTTTGTAAACCTCTCTCTCTCTCTCTCTCTCTCTCTCTCTCTCTCTCTTTCTCTCTCTTTCTCTCTCTCTCTCTTTTGAGTTTCAAGCATATTTCACAGCAGTAGGTGTGCATTAGCTACCCAACAGAACTGTGGCTTGGACGTGCTTTCTGCTGCAGTGTGGGATCTGGTGATTTATTAAGCAGTTCATTCCAGTCTGATTACAGCTAAAACACTCTCACCTGAATCAGCTCTGCAATAAAAATCTGCTCTGCTCTGCAAAAAAAAAAGTAAAAGAGAAATGCAGTCATGTGACTCACTTCTTCATAGTGTTAGAGGGAAAGACGTTTCTTCCCTCTGTGAATCAGCCTCAAGAGCCTTTCATCTCTCCATCTGCTCTTTAAGAAGACAACACTGCACTGGTAACATAACATAGTTGACTTCATTATTTATTCAATTAATTCTACACAGCACCAAAGGGCGAACACATTTTTGGACCAAAAAGAGTTTGTTTTCAAATACATTCTCACTGAGACTTCTCCTTACATCACATTACATTTATTTTTGTAAAAAGAATATATATAAAAAAATAACTGTTAATCAGTCCCACGACTCATGTAGGATCTGATACATGCATTGGCGAACAGCTACAGGGAAATGGATGAAACAAACACTGGCTGTATTTACCCTTATCATCCATAGACAAACAGGACATGGAGGATATGTTCATCTAAATCGGAATTCCTAGGGAATGAAATGCAGTGTTATTTGCTGCAACACTAGATTCTTGCATTCAAAAATGTATCAGAAAATCCAAAGAAGCATATTGAGGTGAATTCAAGATTTAAGATTCAAGATTCAAGAATTTATTTGAGCTTATTGTCAATACGACAGTATTTTGTATTGAAATGCCATTTCACACAGCCCCCCACCGTGGTGCATATGTAAGAAAGTGTTAGGTAAAATATATAAAATATGTATGAACATATCAAGAACAGAATACACTTAAATACATGTCTAAAAGTAAATTAAACTAAATAAGCACTACATATACTTAAATTATATATA
>JBBIGC010000145.1:41654-52388 GCA_037576955.1 Lepidarchus adonis
TCACCTTACCTCACATCACCTCACCAACCTCAACTCACCAACCTCACATCACCAACCTAATCTTACCTCACCTCACCTCAACTTACCTCACCTCACCTCACCTCAACTTACCTCACCTCACCTCAACTTACCTCACCTCACCTCAACTTACCTCACTTCAACTTTCCTCACTTCACCACAGCTCACCTCACCTCACCTCACCTCACCTTACCTCACCTTAGAGGTGCAGCGAGAACATGAGCAACGCTTGCAATTATCACCCAAAATGGTGCAGACTCGACTCTTTCGCTTGATAAACAAGAAATCGTTTATTATGTTGAAAAGTTTCATTTGCAGAAAATCCATATTTTTGTCTTTTTTTCAGTGCAAACCCAAACCTGAAACTAAATTAATACATTTGGAATTAATTATTATGGAATAATTAGTGATGTACTTACAGCATTGTATTGCAATTGAAATAACTTACATTATTTCCATAATTTTCTATACAAAATTTAATGTAGTTAATGTAATAACAATCTTGTTTTGCAGATAAATTACATTTTTTTTTTTATCTCAAAATAAACTCATCATGTGTCTGAAGTTCAAACATGAACCCCAAACAAAAACCAAGATATTATGTAATAAACCTGCTCCAATGCTGAGGCCCAGTTTATATTATTATATAATATTTATAGATATAATTATATAATTATGGATGTAATTAATGATGAAACACTGTTTCCTGTAAATTTGACCCGTTTACTGATCTGCTCACGGACTCAGATGTGTGCGGTCGGTCCAAACGCAGCCCCGTCCTGACCGCTCGTTCTCTCGGCCGCTGAGCATCAGGAAGTGGACGACTCTGCTGTGCTGGGGACGGCGATAGTGAACGCTAGACGTGAACAAAAGCACATGATGTTTCTCCACAGAGCTGAACTCAGTCAAGCTTGTCCCTCATCTCGACCGCACCATGTTATGATGTGCGGCTCACGCGAGGCTTGAGTTTCCCCTGCATGTTTAGAGCCGGACTCGGGCCCAGGCCACTCTGAAGCCCGACGCACGCGCGTGTGTGTGTGTGTGTGTGTGTGTGTGTGTGTGTGTGTGTGTGTGTGTGTGTGTGTGTGTGTGTGTGTGTGTGTGCGGAGCAGCCTGTGACCTGTATCGTGACAGCTGGCTGCCCCCGCCGTCTCTAACCAGCTCCAGTTGGTAAACATTGCGGCGGAAACGTCGCGCGGACGGGGAGTGGGAGATAAGCCTATAAGCGATACTTGGCCACGTCAGACTTGTTTAAAAAGCTGGTGCTGAATTGCGGCTGAGGTCAGCGACTCTAACCTCAGTGTTAAATATGGACATTCCTCAGGCCGTGGAGGAGAGGGGTGTTCCCACACGAACCCCGCCTCCCTCAGCCCACAGGCGGGACGTCCTCCTTACCGTTCTCCTTGAGGAGCATATAGGCATCGGCGTTACAGCCTCAACACTTTCAGAGGAGAACACTAAGCAGCTAACGGCAGCTGTGGGGAGGGGCTTCCAGGTTTGGGCATCAGCAGTAAACGTTAGATGTGTCTTTTAGTCCTGATTTTATTAGCTGTGAGGTTTAGATGCAGATTTCTGGCCCTTTTCACATAAAACTGAATTTGTTCTTTAAAAAATTAAGAAATTGTTTTATTTAAAATTTTGTTAACAATGATTGTTGCTTGTAGTCGACACAGTCTGAGCTCACATCTCACTAACAGTAAAACCAACAGCAGCCAGTTTCCCGCCGCTGTTTGCTGCATGTTGTACCATCTGAATGACAAAGTAAAAGTCTAAAAAAGCTACTTTCACACATATTTTCTGCTTTCCTTTATTTTAAATCTTTCTTTCTCTATTTAATTTGATTTTATTCCCAGTTTTATTGCGTATTGTATCTCTGTGAAGCACTGAATGACTTCTGTGATAATGCGCTTATTCATTCAGCCTATAGCTGTTTAGCCCCTCCCATTCAATTAAAAGAAGTTGGGCCAATCAGATTAGGGCTCGTTTACATATAATGGTCTTAAAGGTGCAGTAATTATAAACCATTTCTTGCTTTATCACAAAAATAAAACGTAAAAAATAAGTGTAGAAGAAATATCAGATCGATATCAGAAAAGCAAACGTCTCCATAGAGATTATCAGTGATTTTAATAAATATGTGATTACGTACATAATGTAATAACAATCTTGTTTAGCAGACAAATAAATGTTTTGACATTTTAAAGATGTTGAAATAACCCGATAACGATAAGTGCAAACTCGAGTTTGTGTATTATAATGTATAAAAATCATCCAACATAGTCATTTTAAAAACGTATAAATATTTGATTTTATTTAGAGAAGATATTGAATCGGTATCAGTCACTAAGATTTTACATTTTTTAACGAGTCACTTGAGGCGACAATTGGACTTATTTTGTGTTTTAAACAATAATAATAAAACCGAATGAAAAGCAGGAGCAGGGTGAAGCAGATCTGTGAGATCGTCGTGTAGGACGATGTTTGAACAACCAGGAGCAGGAGACGACGTCGAAGAACGTACGTATTTTCGCCCGAGAAAGCCTCCTTTCTTTCGTCATGCACCTCGCGTCCCGCGGCTTTGAACTCGGACGCTGGATTTGTGCGAGTGTTTAATCTCTTCGCTGGGTGCTGATAGCGGCGTCCCCGAGCGCCCGGCGAAGACCAGAGTGATGAACGAGCCTGTGATCTCTGATTAGGATCAGCCTGCTTAGAGCTGCTCTCCAGCTGTGGAGCGCACACACACACACACACACTTCTTCAAGTCTGGCCCCATTATGGCCCCTCAAAGGCTATTTACACAGTAACACAAATATATGTGCAAACAGAGATTTCGCTTTCATGCATTTTAGCGTCGACGGGAAAAGTGTCGTTCCTCATTTGTGTCGGTTCCGCGTCTTCCTCCGTACGTGCCGCAGACGTTCCGGCCTGAAAGGGAAGGAGAACGCGTCGAGCTCTTTCTTCAGGAACTGTGCACACGCTGTTATTATTTCATTTTATTTCTTTTATTTTTTTATCTTTTCAAACACATTTCTTATTTCTAGTTAAAAATTCACTTTCTAATTTTCTTTCTTTTCTTTTTTTTCTTTTTCTTTTTTTTTTACCCCCCTCTTCAATTAAATCAAGTGGAAATTTTACGACCCCCAAACCGCTCAGCAGTATAACATAATAGTGCGGAGGCTGAAATTTAAAGTCGTACCTCCAGGCTAAACTCATCCTCACACACGGAATGAAAGTGTAAAATGTTTTTTAATGTATATTTAACAACAAATACCCCTGTGACTATTGATGTGCCGTCTCTGAAGAATTAATCTGTCTTCAATTTCTGAGGGCATGCTGTTGTGAAACCACTCTGTATTCCCTCTCCGCTTTCTTTTCTCCGCTGTATCTCTCTCTCTCTTTCTCTCTCTCGCCCCTATTCTCTGACTCTCCCTCTCTCTTTAAACATTTATTCTCTGCTCGCGCCTTAAAGGCCCTTTCGTGCTTTTTCGCTGTTGGTTTTTTTACAGCTTTTAAACTCCAGAGTTGCCATTTATCATTCATAGATCCGAGCAGGAAGGGCCAGACGGAGACGGGCCTCGCGTCGTGTCTAATTGTCGTCAGAGCGAGCGTCGCTCCCTTGATGTCGCCCTTCTCGGGGACACGGGGAGTCTCAGAGGCCCCGCGCGGGGTAAACTGGAGCATTTATGCGAAGAGCAAACACTCGCTCACTCCCTCTCCCACTGCTCTGCCGGAGTGGTGACTGCCTCTCGCACGCCCACTCGTAGCAGCACAGCGGGATCACAGTGGCGCACTTACTGCATCGCAGCGGACGCCCCATAACATTTATAGGTGGCCAGTGCATGCGACCCTGGCTAGTAACCCCGGAGCACTTAAGTCTCCTGCTCTTTGCACAGACCCCACCTCCCCATCAGAGCTCGTGTGCCAGTCGCCGGAAAATGTGCCCCTTGGCATTTGTGGTGTTCGGCTCGACTCCGCTCGGCTCGGCTCGGCTCGGCAGATCCCTGCAAGTCTTAAAGGTGATGCGGTGGAGGCTCCGGAGAAGGGGTGGGGGTCCACAGGGGCTAAACACCGGGTCAGATATTTTGCGCATCGCAGTTGCAGGCCTAACCACAAAGCTAGGAGTTAGGCGCTGCCAAGATTCCGTTCCCAGAGTCCCTTGCCATGTCTCGACGTCTGACAGTGGCCAAGCGTGCAGAGCTCGAACCGTTTTATTTTTCAGCGGTTAATAACACCATCTCCGAAAATGCCGGCCAAGGAAAGAGGCTCCCTGGAAGTGGTGCTTATTTCTCCTCCCGGAGCAATACCACTCTCGCAAGATGGAAACTTCTTTCCCACGCTTCCAGTGCTGCGGAGGAAACAGCCGAGGCCAGTTAGGGATATGTCAAGATTTACATCATTCCATGTGCCCCCCGAAGGCAAACGGTATATATGCTGGCGCACGCATTTTTTAGTTGACACCATCCTGTTGATAAAGTACGCCTTCATTAATATTTAATCTGACGCAAGACGTGCGTCCTCTAAACCCCATTAACATAAAGCTCGGTAAATACTGATCCACAGCCTCCCTAATGAATGTAATGCAAGATTGCTGTCACCTCCAAGGCTTCTTCAAAGACATGCTTAAATAAACATGAGCCTCCTTATTTTCTTTTTTTTTTCGTCCAACATCGCTCTGTGCAAAACAAAGATTTTCCCCTCGTCTTTTCTCAGGAAACATCAAATCCTTATTGGATATTTTAACCAGGAAATAAGGACATAAGTGAAACTGTTCAGAGCCAGAATGAACCAAGTGAACTGAAACCGAATATAAATGGTAACGAAGGCCCGTTAGAGTGAAGCGTTTTGGGGATTTCCCCTCTGACTGTCACCAGACATAACCAGGAGTGCACGTAGGGAGGCTCAGGAAGAGTGCAGGTCTTTTGGAGATGTTTTTGTTAAATGGTCTCGCAGCCAATATATCACTGTCATGTTCATGATTGGTGGGGACTCGCTAATAAGCGACGCCCGGCAGCTCCCCTTTGTTTGGAAAAGAGTTTATGGAGCTGTGCCTGGGTCGCCTCACTGTGCGGTTAATGGCCGCATCTGCATGGCTGATTAAGACTAGGGGAGGGGAATGACGCAGCTACAGATTCAGTGGAAACCACCATTATCAGTCTTCATATGTCGCTCCAGGGGAACTTCCTCTCCCTGGCGAATCTCGCCCTTCTTCTTACCCTCCGCCCTCACCCTCCTCCTCCTCACACTGAAGTTATTATGCAGAATCAATAAGTTTTTGTGTTTGTCTTTTTTCTCTCTTTGATATGGCCTCTAGGATGCTGCAGGCAAGGTGCTGGACCGCTGGACCATCATGTCCCGTGAAGAGGAGATCATTACCCTGCAGCAGTTCCTGCGCTTCGGCGAAACCAAATCCATCGTGGAGCTGATGGCAATCCAAGAGAAAGAAGGCCAGGCAGTCACAGTTCCCTCGTCGAAGACCGACTCCGGAATCAGGACTTTTATCGAAAGCAACAACCGCACCCGCAGCCCTGGACTTCTCACACACTTGGAGAACAACAGCCCTTCCAGCATCCACCACTTCGAGAACATCCCCAACAGCTTGGCTTTCCTACTGCCTTTCCAGTACATCAACCCCGTCTCGGCTCCTATGCTGGGCCTGCCCCCGAATGGGCTTGCTCTGGATCAGGCAGCACTCAGACTTCGAGAGCCAAACCATCCCAACCAGAGCGAGCCAGTGGAGAGCAGCGAGTCTGAAGTGTCTCTCTCACCGTTCCGCAGTAGCCAGAGCCCAAGCCGAGGCACGATGGGAGCTTTACCTAATTCCATTGAGCCCAAAACAGAGCCCAATGGAGCATCGCCAATCACCCCAAGCCCAGTTGCACAGCAAGCCCAGCAACAGCAGGCACAGCAGCAGCAACAGCAGTCACAGGGCCAGCAACAGCAGCAGTCCAATGCCCTGAACGATCATCAGGCCCATCACCACTTTGTGAAGAGTGAGCAGTCAAAGAGCATGTCCCACTCCTCCTTCTCCTCCAAGATGCACCGCATGCGCCGCATGGGAACACCCTCCCGCAAAGGTCGCGTCTGCTGCAACGCCTGTGGCAAGACGTTCTACGATAAAGGCACGCTGAAGATCCACTACAATGCCGTGCATCTGAAGATCAAGCACCGCTGCACCATTGAGGGGTGCAACATGGTCTTCAGTTCACTGCGGAGCCGCAATCGACACAGTGCTAATCCCAACCCTCGCCTCCACATGCCCATGCTGAGGAACAATAGAGATAAGGACCTCATTCGTTCTAGCTCTGGCACGGCCACCCCAGTCATCTCCAGTGCCAAAAGCGGCTTCACCTTAACTAGCCCTGGACGACCACCACTGGGCTTTGCTACTCCTCCTCTTGACTCCATGATGCAGAGTCCCCTGCAGAGTCCTCTGGTCTTCCCCTCCTTAAAGTCAGTACAGCCAGTACAACCGGTGCCACCATTTTACCGTACTTTGCTTTCACCTGCCGACATGGTCAGTCCTCCAGTGTCTCTGCCCACTAGTCCTATCTTACCCACTACCACCAACAGCACCTCCCTCATGGAGCAACAGCAACATATCTTAGCTGCTAGCTCCAACAATGCCCACATGTCTGAATCAGGGACAGGGGCTATATCTCACCACCATTCCATCACCCCTAGCGCCCAAGATCTAATCACCACTGACCCCACACCAAAAAAGAAGCCCCGTAAGTCTAGCATGCCCGTCAAGATTGAGAAAGAAGTGATTGATGTGGCCGATGATTATGATGACAAAGATGATGATGATGATGATGACAGTTGCCACCACCGTCACCCTGCATCCCTTCTCCATAATAACATCAACGGTAACTGCAACAACAACAACAACAGCAGCAGTGGCCATCTGAGTGGAGGCAGTGGGCACCAGTCTCCTTCACAGGACGAGATGAGCCCCAGCCTGGCGTTGAGAGGTATGCTGCGACCGGATCAAGACGAGTGTCGTGGAGGCACTAGTGATGGAGGGACCAGTGAGTTGCGATGCATGGATAGCTTCACCTCCGAAGACCAGGACCACGAGCGCGACTTTGAGAATGAATCTGAGACTTCGGAATCTAAGATGTATTATCGCGACGAGATGATGGAAACTGAGGAGCACCGCCATGCCTCGGGGAGTCTGGACAAAGAGAAGGAAGAAGGAGAAGAAGAAGGTCACCTGCGGAAAGAGCTGGAGGACAAGAGACGCTCCTCACCCTCTCCGCACCAGCCCGTTATCAAAATCAAAGAGGAACTCAATGACCCCACCTACGACATGTTCTGCATGGGCCAGTATGGCCTGTACAATGGCGGAATGGCTGCAGCGGCTGCGGCGGCTGCTAGCATGGCTGCCTTGCACGAGAGCTTCATCTCCTCGATGGGCTATGGCTCAAGCCCCCCCAAATTCCACTCCCAGTCCCCTGAGGGTGACTTGTGCTCCAGTCCTGACCCCAAAATCTGCTACGTCTGCAAGAAGAGCTTCAAGAGCTCCTACAGTGTCAAACTGCACTACAAAAATGTCCACCTGAAAGAGATGCATGTCTGTACCGTGGCCGGCTGCAATGCTGCTTTCCCTTCCCGACGAAGCCGAGACAGGTGAGACCCTCCCACAAGCACATTACACAGAGTTGAGACTGGGACACTGCAGATGAATACGGCTTTATTGCAGCTTTACACAAGAGAGAGATAGGTGAGCTTAAATCTTATTTTTCAGTTTGCTAGTAATGGATACACACATGTAGCTTCCAGGTGGGACCAGATCATGACCAGGTAAAGCTCTACGAGGTCCCTGTGAGTGTAGAGTAATTATTACCCTCCTAATGATGTGGTAACTGCCGTCTTATGTGTTGCCTGTCAAGCTGACGTTCAGAGGTGGCATGGTGTCAACGCAGGCTCAGGAATACAGACACTTATTTAATGCACTGATAGGCCGGCAGTTACCTGCAGCCGCTCACCTGTCACACACAGGTAGGCGTGCATTTATTAGCAGAGGCTGCAGCCTGTCAGCCCCGCCGCATTCATTAACACATCAGGAGGTGTGGGCCGTTCTGCGCAGATGTTAACACGTTCTCAGAATATAGCTGCTGTAACGGGCAGGTAGACGACCTTCCGTCATGCACGTCGATGTCACGGGTCAGGTGCTCCCAGGCAAACAGCGAGTCCTAACAGCATGAGTCCGAAAACTAACACCTAAGACCTTTCCGCACGTTACGCCAGCATTTTCATTCAAACTCATTTACAACTGGAGATATTACACAGGTGATTGTGTTGGATGGGCTTTGGATTTTTTTGCCATTTGTATCATATTAAGTGTATAAAGATCATGAACGTCTTTAATGCGATAGTACTAAACAGAAAGTCCTTGGAGTAAAACTCTTGCTGGAGTGTTCTAGGGTAAAAATGTCCTAATTCTAAAACATTCTCTAGACCTTATGTCATTTTGAGCAAGGTCTCTTCTGCCGACCAGGAGAGTTTCTGAAACAAAAGGAGGAATTTGTTACAGTTGTTATTTCTTTCAAAAGTAATTACAATATTTTGTCCATTTTTGAAAGTAATTAAATATCACTGGATTCCCTGAAAATTCCAGACAGTCCAAGCAAGTTGCCCCCGTTCTTTACTACTTTACACACCCCCTTCTACAGGGCCATCACCCCGTTTTGTTATGTAAATGGAGCAGCTCCTGAAATTCACCACAAGCGCAAAAACCTGTTTCTTCTCCATTGTTTCTCTACTACATTCTGCACATATAAGATACAGATACTACAGTACAGTAACATTATTATTATTATTATTATTATTATTATTATTATTATTATTAATGTATTATTTAATTAATTATTTAATTAATGTGTTTGCGCTATATCACTCCATTCAAATACTGTATTTATAGGGAATGCAGCTTGTACAATACTTCTGAACATTTGCTTCAGTTCTCTTAATAAATCACAGTTGTTTCTGGGACAACCCTCCAGTCTTACCTGTCGTTGTACCTAATTTCACGATTAACCACATAATGCAGATTTGTGTCAGTTGCCTTACAGGGTCCCACTGTATTTTCCTCGTTTTCACTAAGTCAGACTTAAAGAAATAAAGCAGCGCAGTGTCAGTTTTCTGCATGGAATGTTGCGGGACTGGGCCGCTGCACTGAATGCAAACAAACCCCTTTTGAGCTGAAACAAGCGAATCGTTTTACCATAAGACTGAGCCACAGAGAGAGTGGGGGAAACTGTGGAAGCTGGAGATGAAGCTGTAAGCTACAGTTAGCTTAGCGCCTTCTTATGCACACAATGCACAGAAATGGGGAACCTGGCAGGTTCTACGGGAAGTTTTTGTACAATTTTCAGTTGCTCATTAAAATATTCAGTAAAGATGAAAGATAAGAAACGGTAATTCGTTGCATTACTCGTTACTGCCAAAAGTAGTGGAATTCCAGGCGACTTCTGTGACAGTGAATTACTGCACAGTGAAGAAATGTGCAAAACTTTGTTTGTCAGGAACAAACCCGTCTCTCTTTATCGCTGGCAAAAGAGCATGTGAGACGGTTACCACACACTCTGGAGAGAGAAAAAAAAAAACTAATTCATCTCATTCACTCGTATGGAGAGGAGATAAGCGCCTCCCTCGTCTCGTCTCGTCTTCTCCGTGACAGGTGACAGTTTTATTTAGATAATAAAGATGGAGAGCTTGTGCGGAAAAGTGCAAGTGTGTGTGGTTGCAGCCTCTGCTCCACAGTAATTTGCGAACAAAAGCCTCTCGGAGGTGCTCGCTTGTTCTGCCGTCTATACTAGCCCTCCCTCCCGCTCCCTCACTCCATCTCTCCCGCTCTCCCTAGCTCCATCTCTCTGAAACAAGCTTTTATTAAGTTCCTGAGTGCGGTGGCATCTGTTCCCAGCCGTGTTCGTTCATTAGTGCACTGTAAACAGCGCCGGCGACCGGAGCGCAGGGAGCGGCAGGTGGAGCCGTGTTCAGCCTTGTTTCTGCCGCAGAGGTGCAATCGTTCTCCCCTCTCTTGCAGCTGTGCCGACTGCAGAAGGTGTGTGTGTGTGTGTGTGTGACAGGCGGCGTTATTGAAGGTGCTCTGAACGCGCTGGTTTTGACAAGGCCACGGGGACCCGGTGCCCGAGGCACGAGCAGCCCTGCTGTCTCACTCGCAAATGAAGAGACACGCAAATAGGGCACACACCCTGACAGATGCGCCCAAACACACACACACACACACACACGGCGGCATTCATGCATTAGCAAAGAGGTACGTGCACACAGATCAGTCGGGATATGAATGTAGTCAGACGTGGGGGAATCGCTGACACCTTCACGCAGTCGCCTCAGCGTTCGCTAATGTTCCAGTCGCCGAGCGCACGCGGATTCCACGTCTGATTAGAGTCCGACGCCGACGCCAGGGTTTCACTCACGCCTTAGTGAGAGCCCTTATGACTCAATCTTCAGTCCACTGTCCATCAAAAGTTTGAGGACACTTATGCTTTGTCCACGTTACACGATTTTAATGCTGTTTGTTATCGAATTGATCAGAAATCAAAATCTCTCTGTGTGAGTGTAGGCGATGACTCCCCGCGGATTTCAGGCCTGGATGCTGGACTCACACACACTATCTATCTATCTATCTATCTATCTATCTGTCTGTCTGTCTGTCTATCTATCTATCTATCTATCTATCTATCTATC
>JBBIGC010000145.1:189845-200885 GCA_037576955.1 Lepidarchus adonis
GTACAGCACTTTGGTCAGCCATTGGCTGTTTTTACAAGTGCTATATAAATAAAGTGGTATGGTATGGTATGGTATGGATAAGTAAACACAATCTGATCCAATCTGGCAACCGACTGAAGCAGAACTATGATCCTCAACGACTTTGAACTGATGCTTTATCCCATTCCACCTTTAAGCTGTGCTACCTCATGACTCTTATTATCCCAAAAAGAAGAAAACCGTCGTCCTTGTTAGGGTCGTTCCCCCAGCACTAGCCCACCCTCAGGCTCTTAAGTCAGGATTATCTCAGGACTTACTGCAGAAGATGACCAAAGGACTTATTACCTGATCTTGGGTTTGCAAGAGCCTCTGAGGCAAACTGGCTATAGCACTGAGAAATGGGGTCGGTCAAAAGTTTGGGGACACCAGTCTGATCTGTCCATTAGTTTTTTTTCCCACTTTACTGTATATAAGGAATATTGAATAATGGCTTCAATCTAATGTGTGTGAATATGTTTTATTTAGTGAACACCTGCACTTTGCACCAGCAAAGACAACTCACCATTGAGCATTGCAAATACAGCAAGAGAACTACTGTATTTCCCCATTGAGAGGCTCCAGCCTATGCATTGATATTACACACCCGGTGTTGGGTGCAGCTTGTTTAAATAGGGGCGGTTTATCTAAAAATATTCACTAAAAGTATAATTCAGTAAAAAAAGATGACATCTCCAAGTGATTATTTGAATTTAATTGTACTATTTACTGCAGCAATGAACAGTTTGAAAAGCAGCGCAAAGCAAAGACTGATCAGTGACGATGTTCAGCCGCATCCAAACTCTCTTACTTTTTCAGCCCTTTGCTACATTACATTACATCCTAGTGCATAATACAAGCAGAAAAAAGATCAATTTAAGAGTTTATTGTTGGCTGGTAGTTTTTCTTTTCCATTTAAACAAATGGAGGGTGTGGGTACTGCAATACAGTGATGTCAATCATCCGTCTATGTTTAAATTCTTCAGTATAAAATTAACAACACTGAAATGCAAAAATTATTAGGTTTACCTCCAAATCCTTCAAAATCAGATCTGTAAACATTGTCAAATGCAACCTATGCTGATTTGCTGTCGCTGTTGGCATGAGAATATGTTTTTCTATCCTTGACTGAGAATCAGCTTGGCACTGCAGTAGTTGAGTTTGACTGCACCATGAGCTGGAACTCTTTTTTCTGCAGTTCCATGGTCCATGAGGTGGAACTTTGCAACATGACAGCAGAATCTGACTAGACTGCAAGCTGGGAACATTGTACCATGACAGTGAAGCCCTGGGACTTCACATCATGACATTATGGTCTTCTCCATGCAGATTGGGGGTAAGCGAGCCGTGTTAAAGGCTTTAAAAATATGTATTATTTCTAGTTTGTTATTCTACAAATGCAAAGAAGAGCATTTTAGTCTTTTCTGTTCTGCACTGTTCATGCAAAGGAAAAAGGGTGGATATCATGGAACAGTTATATGCAGTTGTGGTGCTTTTGCCTTATTTATTCATTTATTATTTTTCCCACTCTTTTTAAGTGATTGTTAGCTGTTTCAAAAAATCCAAATAATATTCAAGCTAAAAATTAAAAATGATAAAAAAAATGAAAGCTTGGAGTCTATTTTTGCTGCTTGCTCACACATTTGACTGATGTGTAAAACCACTGCAGAAATTCTGCTGTGCTGTACTCTTTCTAGGGTACAAGCCCAGTTTATGTATTTTAGGCTCCATAACAGCGCATGCATATACATAATCACTAGACTAGCCACAGTTAATGGAAGTAATCCTAATGCAAGGCACCAGGCCTGTTAATTTTGATCCCTCTTCAGTGAGGAAGTCACTCTGAAAATTCTACATAGAAGATAAAGCAATACTATAATCATGCTGGTGTTGTTGGTGGGGTGGTAGTGATTGAAAAACTGTATAATGAGTAAAAAGTAGCTAAAATTATTTTTTAATATACAGGGGGTCCTCGACTGACAGTAAGTTATTATATGTACTTTCACTTTCACTTTCACACCATTAAAAAAATTAATAAATGTAGTTCAGGCAGCGTTGTAGTCACAAATTTTCATAAGTTGCGTATGTTTTAAGTCGAGACCCCTTGTATATTTATATCTTATTTCACTTCCCAAAATATTCGGTGGATTTCAGGATGAACACTACCTCTACATGTAGGCTCGGAAAAGTTCTAGGGTCTATGACCTGCTACAGAGTGTGAACCCTGGCTGTTGGTCCTTCACGTTGTGAATACTGCTGAGAACATTATGCAGACCTGTGGGTAGATAAATAAACATCGGGGATCTATCACCTAACATAAGGCACATCTTCACACAACGCAGACAATCCACCTGCATTGCATTCACCTTTGCTCTCTCAGCTGCCAAAACTCAAGATGTTCAGCTATGTGAGTCTGAAGAAAGACTTGAGTATGGATGAAGGAGGGAAGAATAAGATGAGGCCAACTTCCAGACACCTCTATCAAAACACAAAACCGAAACGGCTTACGGAGACACAACAAGTCCTGATGGCATTCGCCAAGTCTGAGAACTCAACACAAGATTGCTAGGATATGCAGAAATGGATTTCAATGGGAGACAGCTTTTCTCAGCTACCCTTCCACTTTTCGCATCCCCCTACCCTCCCCAAGGAAGCTTCTTAGTATGGAACAAGAGCCTTATCCTTGAAACAGCTCAGGTATCCAACAGCACAAGCTAAAAATATAAAACATTTATCATATACATCTGCCTGCTCTGCATTCCATCAGAGTGGTTTAGCGCTCTATTGCAAATAGGGTATTAGCGAGTGCCTCAAACAAGCTGGAATACTGAAACTTTGACATAAGTGAGTGATAGCACCTCTTAATTTTAGAATCTAGAATTTTCAGAATTTCCCTACACATCACTGTATTATGTCGTTAGTAGCAGCAAGCATATTTTAACACTTTATACAGTATATCTATGGATTCTTTATAGGAGAACTGACTAACATTATTCACTGTAATGTTCATTAATGTAAAACATTTCTGTTTTCCAAGCAATATTTTTACAGTTTCTTCACTGGTTCATCTATTTATTCAATCGTCATGAAATGGCTAAATGTTACAGTTATGCTATTGTGTTATTTAACGGAGAATTGCACCAGTTTTTTTTTTTTTTCAATATCTGCAACACGTAAGTCATTCTTAGCAAGAAGCGTACCTATATTATTTACAGTGTAGATATATTTACAGTGGTAGAATCCAGAGGTTATAAAGTCTACAATGTAAAAATAGCCTTTTTAGATAATGTCATTTTGATTAAGTTATTGAATTAATACAATTTCTACATGCTATTTTACCTCAAAAAGCAATCCCATTTCCTGAAAGGTTAGGACATTTTAAGGGACAATAAAAATCTTGCAAAACCAAAAATTAATTCAGGAAGAACTTTTTTCAACAAAATATTTGGTCTTTCACCATTTGAAGTAACACTGGGAAACAATTCAGGGAATCTAGAAAAACTGCAACAGAAATGAACCATCAAACCATTTTCAGAAATAGGTGCAAAAGTCAAGATCAGTCATTGTATAAAGTTGCATATGTTGATGGTACCATTAGGGCAGAGGAATATATTGGGATTTTAGAGAGACATGCTGTAATCAAGGTAATATCTATTGCAGGGAAACCCATGGTTACTTTACCATGGCAGCAGGACAGTGTCAGGCCTCATTCTGCAGAGTGTATGCTTCCCTGACCTGTCAGTGATCCAAATCTCTTTTATTAAAAATGCCCCACATCATTAAGAGTAAAATCAGAAAATGGCCACCATTGGCTAAAAAAAGACATTTATGTTGATAAGGGAAAATATTTGAAATATTTTTTTGATGTTATGTCAGTTCCAAAAAGGTTTTAAAAACATTTTTCTTGAATTTTTATTATATATACCAACCTTTGGGGAAATTGGGTATGTAAAACTCAATATCTTTTCTTACATTTTTCATAAAACAAAAAAAAGATTTCAGGCGTCAGGCAATGTGATTATAACCATTAAATGTGTTAAATGACTGTGAGGTAGCTAGAGGTGTTAAACTTTTCAGAAATCATGAATTATTCCACCATCATGGAGCACCTCCATTTATTATACACAAAATTACACAATCGATTGAATTCCCCTTGAAGCAGAAGACGAAACTGATTCTAGGCAGCTGGACATACAATAAGAGCACAGTACGGCAAAGTAGATCTTCTACAGAAGAAACCCTTTGTGGGCAGCCTGCCCAGTTTAAGTATGAGTTGATATTGAGCTTAGTGAGTGTGTACCAGAGGATTATCAAATGAACGACACTGGGACAAAAAGCTCTCTTTCAGTCTAGCATCCGGCGGTCAACCTCACTGGCCTTGTTACATTCCTCTGGCCCTGGATAATGCCACTTTGTCTGCTAGATTATAGAAAACAGAGACAATATCTCTCTGTACCATGAAGAACATGTATGCCGTAGTGATAACACAAAAATTGCTGAATCATAAAGTACATGGAAGCTGCTGGAAATGAAAGGAGATGCTGAAAATATGCAAAAAGACATTAAAGTGTCTGTCAAAGGTTTATAAATCAAGACTGAAAGAGTTACAGGGATCATTTGAATGATGTTAAAATCTGGTCTATAATTAAACATTCAGCACATGATGTGCGAGGTGTTGAAAAACAGGGTTGAATTTCTAATGTGGATTTAAAAATAAGCTGATGGTAAAACATACACACTGGTATCCTCATCAAGCTGACAGTATAGAAACATTTCAAAAAGAAGCTGATTTTGAAACAGATTTCTCAGCATTTGCGGAACATAAGTTAATAAATCATCATAATGAGATATGTACAGATAAATCAATGAGCAACCAACTAACAAAAGCAACAGCAGGATGGAAGGCATCAGTGCCCCTTTGAGAAAGTCAACTGTGGAGTTGAATTAATGACTCTATTGAATGAATAAATAATATATTGGCTACTTTTATTGAGTGTAGCATGCAGATACTGTTCTGTACTGTACTGTACTGTACTGTAAAATGTGATGTCATGCATTGAAATTCTTTTTAAAAGCGATGGATATTTTATGTTGAAGTTTATTTTCTTATATAACTATGCCAAAATGCACCGGGAAAAATGCGATAGTATTTAACTATCAAATGTATTAGTTTGGACAGTTAAATACTATCACAATACCAACCCTAACCCTAACCCTAACCCTAACCCTAACCCTAACCCTAACCAAGTCAATTTTGCCATACACTTGCATGCAGCAGTTTGGACAATGTTTCTAACTGAAAATATTTTGTTCAGAGTTTTATTTTGTGCTGAATTTAACATATTAGGAAAAATGAAACAGAGTTTGGTCATTGCAAACAAATACACTATTCTCCCAGTATATTACACAGAAAATGTATAAAAATTTAGAAAAAAACATAGTTTGTAAAACTGTACATTGTAAAAGCAGCATAAAATTGCACATTTATGTTTATTGTTTGTAGAGGATGTACACTTAAAATGTTCCCATAAAAATCAGCGTAATTTGTAAATGTAATATGTCCGGGTTGGGGGTGGGGTGGTGGATCATTTGCATATGACCGTACTCCATCTAAAATATAATTTGTTGTCCAATTTCAGTAAACTGTCAATAAAACTTGTATTCAGTGTGGTCCAATGGCAACTTTGTGCTAAATACTTCCAGTTTACAGCCCCTATGAATGACAGGTGTTGTTTGACTGTCCTCCGACTGGGCACTTCAGTCCCACATTTGGCAGAGCTTACCCTTTCTTCTCGTTTTTTTCTCACACTACACACACTTCCGCTGGCTTGGAGATTCCAAGGCGTAGAGACTGACAGCTGTAACCTCTTTCCCATCCCTCCCTCGCTCTCTCCTTTTGTCAGCCTTTGTTTCAGCACAGGGGCAACAACTGAGGAGGACAGCAGGCAGTGTCTGGGTGGGCCAAAACCCACCGTCATAGGGCAACTTCAAATCTTTAAAAGGAGATTTGTATCTGGGCTAAAAAAGCTGTTGGTGGTTTGTGTAAATGAGACTGCAGTGTCACTGTAATGCATGCTGTAGCTAAAATGTGTCTGGTGGGGAAAAAGCGCAATAAAATCACCTTCCCATCTTCTCACCGGGACATCAGTAATTAACCAGAATGACCAGTAGCCTCGGGGCATCTATCCAGGAGTCTAAGAAGGCCTCCTGAGGTATTTATGAGTGCAATAACGGGCAGAAAGAATGCAAGGCTAAGTAACGGCCACATTCCTGATGACTCGGGCCACACTGGCCATTAATAAAGGAAGTACAGGAATAGAACGGCTCACATCTGATTTATGAACAACTTTACTGCGGCTTTTACAACTAACATTTAGACTGGTTGATGGCTACAGTAGGTCAGATTACCCTGAAGTTCTGAAACTGACAATAATGAATTATTCTAATTATTTTAGGATGAAAAGTGACTATATGTCTTCGTCAACACACAAAGTGCACCACCACAAAATGTGACCTCTGCATTAAATCCATCACACACGCGGATATCGATAGCGCCTGGGAAGCAGTGTATTGGGACAATGCCTTTCTCAAGGGTACCTCAGTGTTACCCAATCTGTGACCTTTTGATGCCAGGGGCAAGAGCCTAACCACTAGGCCAAAGAAAGTGTACAGTGCACCACAACGAAATGTGACCTTCGCATTTATCCCATCACAAGTTCACACGTGGAGCAGCGGGCAGCCACCAACAGCCTATACATATAGGTATTATACTCAAATTTGCGACTACAGTAAACCGCTCAGTAGATTAACCATCTCCATGTATGCACATTCTTTAAATTAGCATGCTATTAGCCTACATGCGTGTCATTTTTTCAGTCTTATTAAGAAGATGTTTGGCCTTTTTCCAGATGTGCCCAGGGTGTGGCCATCTCGGAATAACTTGGATAATATTTGGCCACATGTGCTGGGCTGTGACATTAGCATGGGCTAATTTAGTGCTGCCATATTTATCATCTGCTAAGAGAAATTTGCCAAGATTCTCTGGATGCTGTCCTATGATTAAGGGCGTAATGAAGTCGTCATAGACTCTTATTATCCTCAATAGAGGTTTAGCTTCAACGTATATTGGGTTTATATACAGTATTAGCTATATTAAGCTATATTAGCGTTCGGCTAGATGGAGCGTTGGTTCTGTAGCCAATGCTACTTTATTAGCCAATGCTAATTCAAAAGTGATGACAGAAGGGGAGTATGTCAGGGGTGCATAGAGAGATAGCTTACTGAGATACTCATGCCATTGTAATGATGACCAAGCTACACTGACCCTTTGAAAAAACCTTTGGTGTTAAGAAATCTACAGATCTTCCACCAAGAGTGACCTCTTAGCCCACATTTGGTTCGGCCAGAGGCATGGGAGGCTCTAACTGAGGAGGTCAACATTTACTGCCTACAGCATGATGCAAGGGTAAGCAAGAGTGCCTGTTTAAGTATAGTGCTAAGTATATCTGCTCAGTGTGACGAGGTGGCCCCTCATTTTTCTTTCCATTTATACTCATCATAGCTCTCAGGGCCATGTTAGGTATTCTACACATGGACATGTGCTTACAGTAGTCAAGCAATATTTACAGAAGGTGTACAAAAGGACCACATATACATATACACCTTCTGTCAAAAGGTTACAGTCCACTACAGTCTATGCAATAATATACAGGGCAGATTTAAACCCTCTAAATGAGATTAATTTTCCCCCCTAACTTTTCAAGTATTTTGACAATAACAATCAATAATTCAGTGATAAACACCATACTGTATTTGTACTGTACTGTATTTTTACTGGTTTTGATCAAGTTTTTCCAATTATAAAGACTTTTGACTTTGTCATGAGCCAAGTCACGGTCAACTTACATTTGGTGATATTTTAAGTGAACGAAAGTTGAAACATCCATCTTTTTGTTTTTCAAATTGTAGTGCACATTGGCTATGTATTTGCTTTGGAATTTAAAATAGATTTGGAACATACTGTAAAAGAAAATGTGTGAAAAGTTTGGGAGTGTTGTGGTGTCATTTTTGATATATTCAAGTTAACATACTTTTTATAAAGTGTATTTCTATTTTCCTCAATTTTCTGAAGTTAGTGAGTTTTAATTACAATTATATCAACAAGATGGAAATTTAACAAATGTTCCCTTATTTTTAATTTTTAATTTAGTTTTTGTATCAGTTTGAAAATTTACACACAAAAAATCAATATTTTTATAAGAAAAAAAAAAAAAAAATTAAATATGGTAATCTCTTTTTTCTAAATTACACTTCAGTTCATGGTACACCAGTCTTGGTCAATTTACAATTTGAATGTTGTTTCTATGACCTTCTGATCTGAAGTTATTAAGCTTTAAATACAACTATTTCAGCTAGAACTTCACCAAAATGTATCAAATCCATACCCCTTAATGGCTTTACCGTGTAATTCTATTTTTTTGTCCTCTGATTTACAATTTCTAAAATATTTGAGTGCAGTTACCTACAGTTTAGTAATCAATTCATTGTTATTAAAAAACTTTCACTTTCAAATATTATACTATTATCTTAAAAACTCATAAAACAATGCATAGTTTTCCATCACTACTGATACTTATGCACCAATCCGTTTTAATTGTCCTTTACTACCATGACCTAAACTGTCATAGACTATACAGAATCTGTGAGAGGGATCTGATCCCCAGGCCTGGGGTTGATGAATGATGGGGTGACAGGGCAGCCTCGCCTCACTTTGACACCAGTCACCCGAAGCTTCAGGACTAGAGCTCCAATAACCTCGCGGACTAGGGGGCCCAGGCTGGAAATGGCCAAAAGCAGCTTAACCATGTCAGGAACCTTACAGAGTATCAAAAGGAGGCACAGACAGTGGGAGAAAGTGAGAAGGAGCGAGACGGCATGGGTGCCTGAAGGAAAGACAGAGAAACTATATCCAAAAGAAAATGAGACAGAGGGAGAGAGAAAAAGTGAGCTAGAGGTAACTAAGAGACCTTGGGGCACAGGAACAGCTTTGCCATTTGGAGGAGATAAGAATAAACCCAAAGTCATACATCAAGTTCCCCACCAAATACCATAAATCTGTGCTTTGACACATGAGGCTGGAGAGCTGAAGAGGAAGTTCCAGTATTCAACAGCCACTGGCAGCAGTGAACAGTAAATCCTGGGACAGTCGCTGACATAAGCGAGAGGTCAAATCACAAACACCGTTAGGAAGCGAGCCCGGAGAACCGCTCTGCTTAAAGACACTTAACGGCCTGTTTCACTCTTGTCATTTATATCAATACTAAATGGATCAACATCAACACCGGTTCTGCAGTTCTGACTCGCCTGAACCAACTTTTTCTGAGTTACAGTTGATTTCAGACAGAACTTTGTTGGGATGCAGTCAAGCTCAGACAGTGTTTTGTCAAGGTCAGAATTCTGTTGAGGATCTGATTTATTTTTGTTGGTTTCAGTCAGGTTCAGACATAATTTGAATGGGCTATTGTCAGTTTAAAACAGCATTTTGCAGTTAGTGTTACAGTTAGGTTCACATTGAATTTAATACAGCTCAGACATTTTTAGTTGGGTTTACACAGTATTTTGTTGGGTTCAGACAGTATTTTGTTGGGTTTAGATTGCATTTTGTTGTGTTCAGAAAGTATTTTTTTGGGTTCAGACAGTATTTTGTTGGGTGCAGGTAGAATTTTGTTGTGTTTAGACAGTATTTGGTTGGGTTCAGACAGAATTTTATGTTCAGACAGTATTTTGTTGGGTTCAGAAAGTATTTTGTTGGGTTCAGGTAGAATTTTGTTGTGTTCAGACAGTATTTGGTTGGGTTCAGACAGAATTCTGTTGGGTTTTGATAGTATTCTGTTGGGTTTGGACAGTATTTAATCAGGTTTAGATAGTATTCTGTTGGGTTTGGACAGTATTTTATAAGGTTTAGATAGTATTCTGTTGGGTTTGGACAGTATTTTATCAGGTTCAGACAGTATTCTGTTGGGTTTGGCCAGTATTTTATCAGGTTCAGACAGTATTCTGTTGGGTTCCGATAGTATTCTGTTGGGTTTGGATAGTATTTTATCAGGTTCAGACAGTATTCTGTTGGGTTCCGATAGTATTCTGTTGGGTTTGGACAGTATTTTATCAGATTTAAACAGTATTCTGTTGGGTTCCGATAGTATTCTGTTGGGTTTGGACAGTATTTTATCAGGTTTAGACAGTATTCTGTTGGGTTCCGATAGTATTCTGTTGGGTTTGGACAGTATTTTATCAGATTTAGACAGTATTCTGTTGGGTTTAGACAGCATTATATCAAGTTCAGACAGTATTCTGTTGGGTTTGGACAGTACTTTATTAGTTTTAAACAGTATTTTGTTGGGTTCCGATAGTATTCTGTTGGGTTTGGACAGTATTGTATCAGGTTCAGACAGTATTCTGTTGGGTTTGGACAGTATTTTTTCAGGTTTAGACAGAATTCAGTTGGGTTCGGGATCTGACAGTTTTCTCAGGTTTAGACAGAATAGTGTTGGATGACAGTTTGGTTTATTCATATTACTTTGTGGCTCTGGATATATTGTTTTAGATTCAAACTGCATTTTGTTAGATTCCAGTTGGGTTCAGGCAGTATTTTGAATTTTGTAAGACAACAGTTGGGTTTAAACAGGGAATTTTCTGTTCTCAAACTATATTCAGCTTTGGATCACAACTCCGAGGCATTTATAACAACATACTAATGCAACCCTTATCTTGACCAAATAGGCTGACTGCTCCCCTAATTCATCCTGAAGAACAATTTGCCTTTAGCCTGAGGTAAAGGGAAGCCCCAGGGTTATCATCTGATCTCTACCTGGGTTTGGGTTACAGGTTTGGCGTACAGAAGGCTTTGAAAAGAGATTGGCAAGCAAATCAGCTCCCTCCGTTTTCCCCTCACACACACCCACACCCACCCACACACACACACACACACACACACACACACACACACACACACACACACACACACAC
>JBBIGC010000145.1:219874-234999 GCA_037576955.1 Lepidarchus adonis
AGTAGCAGCAGCAGTTGTAGTAGCAGTAGTAGTAGTAGTAGAAGTAGTTGTAGCAGTAGTAGTAGTAGTAGTAGTAGCAGTAGTAGTAGCAACAGCAGTAGAAGTAGTAGCAGTAGTAGTAGCAGCAGTAATAGTAGTAGCAGTAGTAGTAGCAGTAGTAGTAGAAGTAGTTGTAGTAGTAGTAGTAGTAGAAGCAGCAGCAGTAATAGTAGTAGTAGAAGTAGTTGTAGTGGTAGTAGTAGTAGTAGTAGTTGTAGCAGTAGTAGTAGTAGTAGTAGTAGCAGTAGCAGCAGTAGTAGTAGTAGTAGTAGTAGTAGTAGAAGTAGTTGTAGCAGTAGTAATAGCAGTAGTAGTAGAAACAGCAGCAGTAGTAATAGTAGTAGTAGTAGTAGCACTAGTAGTAGTAGTAGAAACAGCAGCAGTAGCAGTAGCAGTAGTAGTAGTAGCAGATGTAGTAGTAGCAGTAGCAGTAGTAGTAGTAGCAGTAGTAGTTGTAGCAGTAGTAGTAGTAGAAACAGCAGCAGTAGCAGTAGCAGTAGTAGCAGTAGTAGTAGTAGTAGTAGTAGTAGTAGAAACAGCAGCAGTAGCAGTAGTAGTAGTAGTAGTAGAAACAGCAGCAGTAGCAGTAGCAGTAGAAGTAGTAGCAGTAGTAGTAGTAGCAGTAGTAGTAATAGCAGTAGTAGTAATAGCAGTATGTGTAGCTACATGTAGGGGTGGGAATCACAGGTTATGTCACGATAACAATACAATTCCGACTGCGATTCTGTGATAATCAATATATCGCACAACAATGACGTATTGATATAACACAGAAACATGGGGATGTGTTATTAATTAACATAAGTAACAGCAATGATATTGTCACCTTTCCCATATTTGCTTTGCGACCGTGGTCGGACGCACAGAGAAACCTTTACTTCAGCTTCAGGGCTTCACCTATGTTCCAGTTTGTCATTTGATAAGTGCTAACAACCAAACTCATATAAACCAAATCCTTCTACTCATTCTACTCATTTTCCCGCATCAAACACTACACAGTGCATTGCTCCCCATGAACCACGTCTTCCGCTACAGTGCTAGATTTAACTGTGTCTATACCGGACAAACTATGGAGCGATACACGTCTCTGATCTAAATAATTGTTGAGTTCAGCAAACACTAGATATTGTCGGGGACGTGCGATTCTGCACACTTGGATTACTGAGTCTTTCCCTGTTCCTCTTGATGGTTCGTTGGAAGTGTCAACAAACCACTATAAAAGAAGTGCAGGAAAGAGACGCAAAATAATCTATGCTCTGCTCCGTCAATGTTCTAAAAGCCAAACTCAAACTTTAGATTTAAATGTGGCTGGGGCGTCTCAGCCAAGCTTTTATTGCATCTACCTGTTGCAAAGTTCAACTTCCGCTTTTACCCAAGTCTTCTGCCCTCAGTCGAGCAGCGTCACCCAGAGGAAAGAAGAAGTAGCGACGTCTGTGAGTCAAATTGCTGGCGAATGTTTATTCGTTTAAATATCAATATTGCTGTCGGCATATTGCGTATCGTATCGCGTGAGCAAGGATGACGATATTTTGGCCCACCCCTTGTAATAGGCCACCACTAGGGACAGTGGTGGCCTAGTGGTTAGGACTTTGGGATCAAAAAGTCCCAGCCCGGGCACCACTGAGGAACCCTTGAGCAAGGTACCGTCCCCACTTCACTGCTCCACGTGTGCACGTGTGATGGGTTAAATGCAGAGAATAAATTTCCCACTTATGGGACTATAAGGGATGATAAAATAGAATAAAATAATAGCAGCAGTAGCACGGTTGACTGTCAGTAGTCATAATTTGATCCCTATTTATGGATTAAAAGCAAATCTTTTTTTTATCACCTGGATTTGTACTGAATAGATTGTGTTCACATTATTTACCAGAACTTTCTACTGAATATCAAAGCAAGTCCACCTGTGGGGTAAGTTACACTTCCACTGGCATCACCTTCGTCTCAGAGATTCACAAGCTGTAGCACCTCTTTTTTATTTGTAGCAAACATCTTGCTTGTACTTGTTCAGGTAAACCTGAGGCCCACACTCGCCCCTGCGTCCCACAGCAGAAAGCAGGAGGAGAGCGCTCCATACCCCAGGCCTCCACACCCGAGCAGGGGGGCGCTATAGCCATCCAGCCGACCAGGGCCAGAGTGGATGAGCTAATCGCGTCGCTCAGAGGTGTTGGGAGAACAGTGGGAGGGAGAGAGAGAGAGAGAGAGAGAGAGAGAGAGAAGCAGAAGAGAGAGAGAGAGGGAGAGGAGACCACCCACCCGGCGGATTCAAGATTCAGGAGGCCCAGACGCCGCAGCAGCTCCATTCTGTGACCCTCTGTGCCGCCCCGAGCTCCAAGCTGGACCCTTCGCAATTGAGCCCCCACCACACACACACACACACACACACACTTCCCCCATTCCACCCACCTCCCTCAAGCTAACAGGGAGAATGGAAGGGGGGTGGGGTGGGGGTGGTAAACAGCCTACTTGCTCCTCTCTCTCTCTCTCTCTCTCTCTCTCTCTCTCTCTCTCTCTCTCTGTCCTTCATAGCACAATGCGAGGGAATGCAGTCAGGCACTGGAGCACTTTTAGAGAGGCCAAACGTCGCAAAGGCCTGAATGCAACATCTGTGAAGGCACATAGCCATGGGGTGGGGGGGCAGAGGGGGGGCATTCTGTTGTGAATCACATTGACAAACCTGTGTTTTTGGACTGTTTCTGCTTTTCTCGCTCCACACCCCCACCCCTTCAACATTCTTGCCTTGGCACACAAAGGCATACAGTATATGAATGGGTTTACAAGAGTGAGAAGTGATTTTATGTGTTTCATTGTTCTGGACGGGGGGCTCAAGTTCTGCATATGTTTTACACCCTTCCAAACCGATGCATCTCATTCGAGGGTGAAGAACATTTTTATGAATTTTCACGGAACTGGAAATACGAAGTAAACATTTCTTTGGGGTTGGTGGGCAACCGGCATAAATTAGAAAGACATATGCTGTGTTTTATAAACCCATATTGGTTTCAAATATCTGTATCGAATGAATGTATTTATTATTACATCTCCCAATCAAAACGACAATCCTTTAATTTATGCAGATGTATGTGTTTCTTTGACGAATGTGTTAAAAACAAGTATCTGGCAACCCATAGACGCCTGAACGGAAAACCTGCCTTTGATTTGCAGCATGAGAAATTCATAAAAGTGTTTCACTCTCCCTCTCGCTCTTCTGACCTAGCTGACCTGTTCCCCGTCACCCTCTCCTTTTAAACATGAACCCAACCTATCGCCCCATTACCGCCTCCAGAGAGCAGAACCGGGTGCTACCTAATGTTGGTGAACTCCAGAGTGGACGAGCGTGTGATGGATTTCACCCTCACCTCTTCCTGGTAATTTTCCTTTAATCAATTTCCTGCCTTTAATCCAATATCATGTGTGGTTACTCTCCAATAGGGTCATTTCCTTTTAAGACGGCACAAAACGGAAAGGCGTTTTTGCCTGGGGTGGGGGTTGTTGGGTTGGGGTTAATGTCTGGGGTGGGCATGGTCAAAAAAAGAAAAAACAATATACTAATAAAGGAGGTAATTTCAGTAAAAGCGTTTGTTACTAAAATACTTAAAATACAACATTTATTGAAAAAGTAGGGTCCTCCATGTTTTTTGGTGGGCTTGTGATTTCGGTTGATTAGTCAGCTGGGATAGGCTCCAGCTTCCCTGCCAACCTGCCCAAGCGGAACAATTAAATAGCGAATACAAGGGCCGGGTTTGATGTAACCTCCTCATGGGATTGCCATGGCCACACACTGGGAAGTCCTGACTGTTATTATCATCTCCAAAATCAAATTTCCAAATTTCCATTGCAAATCGGGCCAAAATTCGAGTGTATCTAGCCCCCTTCAAGTCCTCTTGAGGGGTGGCCTTCAGGCCTACCATTGAAAGGCCACTTCAGGCACAAGCTGAGCTCGAGTAATCGCTGGGGTTTGAACTTACAAGGCATCTAATGCTGAAAGGTCAAGCACTGGTGGCATTCATCCCTGTGGCCTGCAGCCTCCCTATTCATCCATAGGCTGCTTTTCCTCCTCCCCTCTCTATACAGGCTTCACCAGGCCTGCGTCTGACAGCGCACCGCCTCGAATAAATCATCATTCAGCCTGTTTCCTTTGCCTCTACATATATCTAACGGTTGAGGGTTTCCCACTGAAGCGATGCAGTGTGAGGCAGAGAGTTTGAGAGAGAGCGAGAGAGCTTCATTTGCAGGTCAGTTATTTGGGGAATTATAAATCTGCTGCTGTGTAGTAGATGTTTTCCTTGTTAATGATGCATCACGGTTCAAGAATGGAAAGCTCATCGTTGAAACTGCTGCTGAAAGCTGAGCGGCGAACGCTCTCGGAGAAGGAACCACTCGGATGAGCGGTTTGCTGCACTTTTTAACACATTTTTGCACTAAAACATGCCACAAGTAAGCAATGCTTGTGCAAAACCACTGCTGGGGCCTACGTTGCAAACCGATAAATGGCCAAGGAGATAATAAGTATCTACTAACCACATAGCCATAAGTACCTATATGGTTCCCATCTATTTGGAAACAGTGACTTCTAGTATTACACTTTTGCTTGACCCAGTGGCATTACCACATGGAAAAATGCAGCAGAAGATTACACCATACGTATTAAGTACGGCTGTGTTTAAATTCAGCTTTGCTCCTGTTATATCTTAAGCTGTCCTGCTTCCCCCCCGAGATAATACCTTTGTGATATATCTGACTCTGTGGGTGAGCGCAGCCTCTCGGACCACCATGACATTCGTTTGTAATTTGTGTGG
This sequence comes from Lepidarchus adonis, assembly GCA_037576955.1. NCBI lineage: Eukaryota > Metazoa > Chordata > Actinopteri > Characiformes > Lepidarchidae > Lepidarchus > Lepidarchus adonis. Next base: position 224,713 of record JBBIGC010000145.1, read on the forward strand.
GTGAAAGGTGAGAGGAATGGACCCGGGGCTGCCTGCCAAGCGCTAACAGCCTGTGGCTGCACGCGTCCAGCCCGGCCCTTCTTGATCAATGGTATCCTGCGCTGGAGCACCCTGTGTGGCGGGTGGTAGACGCATACCGTCGCCTGTTTGAGAAGCTTTACGTCATCTCGCAGATCCCGGGGACGTAGGCGCAGTCAGTGTCATCGCAGATTAAGACACAGCAGATTGGACTGTTGTGATGGCAACACCAGTACTACACTGGTCAAGTGTTAAGAACATGTCCGACCCAAAAAAAAAGGTTTAATCTGTTTTTTTTCAGCTTTCGGTGCTCAGTGGTATTTGTTGCAGTGTCAGAATTTCTCCTAAGACCTACATACCATACATATTAGTTTCACACTGACTGGGAAAAAAACCTTTTAATTATGCTGCGTACAGCTAAAGCTCGTAACTTGGAATTTCCGACCTCCAACTGAGAAAAAAAATGAAAGAAAACACCCCTTCAAGTGGGAATTCTAAGTTGGGAGCTTTAAGTCCCTTGGAGCATCAACAGTAATGAAATATCACCTCCCTACTGTGAAACAAAACAGCTGAGTTAACACTGACTAGAGGTGGGCAATATGGAAAAAAAACGGACCATGATTTCAATATAGAAGAGTAAATTTTTTGAGTGTATTTGTCGCGCTTACATGTTTCAGATCATCAAATACGCTTTAATATTAGACAAAGATAACCTGAGTAAATACAAAATGTGTTTTTTTAAGTGATGATTTCCTTCATAAGGGGGAAAAAAAGTCACCCAAACCTAATAGACCCCATGTGAAAAAGTAATCGCCCCCATCGGTCAGTATTTAATTATGTCTGATCAATGAAATATTTTGTACAGAGTTCAAATTTCAGTAACTGATTACTGCCAGACCTGTTTGATCAAGAAATCACTGAAGATCTCAAAAAGCAACATGAGAAACAAAGTCGTCGACATCTATCAGTCTGGGAGCGGCTACAAAGCCATTGTGGCTTTGAGACTCCAGTGAACCACCGCGAGAACCATTATCCGCAACTGGAGAAAACTTTGGAAACAGTGGTGAACTGGTGTCTGTTACTCGTAATATTGTTTCTCCCACGAAAAAGAAAAATTCAACTTTGTCTTAGTTGGCACACAAGTCCTCACAGTAATGTTGCCAGGTATTGTATAACTTTACTGGGATTTTGCATTTACACTTAAGCTCTAGTTTAATCACTGGTAAATTTGTAGGAGTGCATGTGTGGAAGCAGCCCACGGAGGTTGTAAATGGCGCGATTCCAAGCTCTGACTTCATCTTTTTGAGTGAAATGTGGCATTAATAAATGAATAGTTACTTTACAGGGGTTTTGGGGAACATTATCTGTCACAATCAATGATTAAGAGACATAATAAATCAATTTCGGTCTGCATTCTTGCCAAAGCAACGCAGTTTGGCATTATACACAATGTTCAAATACTCTTTCGCATATTAAAAGTAAGACGTTAGTACTCATGCCGTAATATGCATTGGTACTGCTAAACGAAATAGAAGAAAAATCAGATTGGAACTAGAAATGGACCAAATGTCCTTAGTCCCAGGCCTGCCAATCAGAAAACAAGACACTGTTCTGCTCCAAGAAAGAAAATGTTATTGCAGTGGATTAAAATGTTATTGCAGTGGATTATTAAAATACCACCTGGTGTCTCTGCCCTCAGTGGTTTTCTAAAATATTCTTACAGCACATTATCCTCGTAAGCCCTTGTGTATGGCGTCACATTAATGGCAAAACTAGAGCGCGCAAAATCGCTTGCCGCAAAAAAATCCCAGCCGTAAAATTTCAAAGTCGCGCGCGCAAATGTAAAACTCAAGAGCACAAAATTAAAAATCGCGTGCGCGGTTGTGGTAATGTTGCGCGCGAACTGTATTTTTCCTCTTGCGAATGTCTTCTTTCCTCTCGAAGATTAGATTAACGACGAGAAGCTTTTTTGCTCGAGATTTCTGCGCGCGGTTTGAAAGGGGGTGGGTTTTGGCAATTTGGAGGCGGGGCTTTGACAGTTTCTGTATACGAATCCTATTGGCCGATGGATCCTGGTCATGTGATTGGCTAAAGAAAGTTATAATGACATACCATTATAACAATCTAATCTTCAAGAGGAAAAAAGACATTCGCGAGAGGAAAAATACAGTTCGCGCGCAACATTACCACAACCGCGCACGCGATTCTTAATTTTGTGCTCTTGAGTGTTACATTTGCGCGCGCGACTTTGAAATTTACGTCTGCGATTTTTTTGCGGGAAGCGATTTTGCGCGCTCTAGTTTTGGCATTGATGTGACGCCATACTTGTGTGCTTGAATCTGAGCTGATGTTGTGCATTTTGCTTGTTTTTTAGGAATTGAACGAGCATCAGCATCTGCAACCTTTCTATACCCACAGAAGGATCTTTATCCACTTTTTTAAAACCTTTTTGGTATTTTGCTCACTTGGGGTGCCCTCCTTCTCCTCCATGAGCCCACAGTGCCATCATAGCTGGCATTACCTAACAGAATCAGATCAGCATCTTTTAGCTTATGTAACCAAATTGATGATTAGTGTTCTCCTCAAAGCATGTTAAGCTGTCCAGTGACCGACCCTTCTTCCCACCAGTGCTGGACTCTTGGGACCGAGGGAGGCTTAGCTGGTGGGCTGAGTGGAACATGATTTAGAAAACAGAAGAGTTAAGCTTGTGAATAGAACGGAAGTAGAAAAACGATTACAAATATTAGGAATGAAATTTGTATATTCTGTGCATCAGTCACCATGTTTCTGCTGCGTGTTAATAGGAGCTAATGCTTTCAGGCATCTAACTGTTCCAAGGGCTCCACCAGCAATATGCATGCGAGAGTGCTGTCCTTTCTCTGTACTCGGACATGTGTCAGACTCACTTGTACTTTGTTGCACCATGCACACATGGCACACCAGATAGCTATGCTTGATTGCTATGTCCAATTGGGGTCAATAAGCCACTCAGCTCCAGTGACTGATTTTAGTCGTGTTCCCCCCAACAGCGTTTCTCGGCAGGTCTTTTTCCTAATTATCGTCATGAATACTGATCCCTTGAAAAGAAAGACTCTGGTTATGGGATCAGGGTATGGGGCCAGGGGAACGGGGCGCTTTACTGTAACGGATTAGGCCTGAAAAGGTCAGGGTAAGACCACCGCAGAGAGTTCATCTGCTTTTGAAGATGTAACCTCAGACTTGCAGGGAGAGGTTGCTCACTTTGTCTGATGTTAACCTCCAATGTTGCTAAAATTGAGTCGGGAAACTAGTTGGGGGCTGTTGGTATTGTGCAAATGATGCAAATTGGTTGCATTAGCTTTGTTCTTTTTGTGCTGTATTAGCATTTTAGCTTCATTCATTATAGATGGGAATGAATCAGGGTTTTTGTTAGGTCTCAAGGGGAGTGCACCTGGGTAGGAGCATGAACACACACACAAACACACAGATACAAGTCCACAGGAGGTATGCAGATGTTGGTCTTTCGGCTCGAGGTAGGTCTTGGACTCAAACAATAGCTCGCTGCATATGGCACTAATACTGCAACTGACATCATTTCCAGTCTGAAATATGTGTGGCCCAAAGAGGGAGACAGCTGTATTGGTCAAATGGATGTAGCTCGTTCTCTCTTGGGCTTTAATGCAGCGTGTTATCAAACGTGTTCCACATTTTGGAGAATTGTTTCACTACTGTGTGTTTTGACTGATTTTGTGCAAAGTCCGACTGACTGACCGACTGTTCTTCTTATGTAAGCAAAGCTGGTGATAATAAAAATAATAGTAAAAATAATACAAATGTATACTCTATTAATCCCTGAGGTGATACTAGCATTTTATACTGGAGTAATTGGCGGCCATGACAGTGGCAGTAGGGGTTAGGTACTTTGCTCAAGGGCACTTCAGCCTCCGGGAAACGAACGCATGACCGTTTGGTCCCAAGCCCACTTCTCTATTTAGGCCGAAGCTGCTTAACAACTGTGTTATAATTAAATCCACCAATGGCTGATGCACTATTGCTCGTGTGAGGTTCACCCATAATTACTTATTGGTCCAAACAGGTTTGGTTTCCACCAGCCCACCAAACCACCCACCCTGAGCTTATAAATGATGGTGGCACATCCAGAGCATGGCCACCAACATTTAGCGTCCCTGCATGTCCTGCATGCAAGCTCGAACCCCTCACAAACCTTATAAAAGTTGTTTATCTCATTCTGGGCCTGTCTATAAAATGATTTTATGTGAAAGTCACCCACATCACAATTGTTTGCTTGATTATCCTGCACCAAAACAAAGCTTGAGTCCAAATGAGCTGATGTGTCATATACTGTAAAATAAATGACATGGTATTCCCAGCATCCTGTCACAGCATTCCCAATTTTGCTAATGACTGCTGGATGTTGCGTGTGTGTGTGTGTGAGTGCTGGGTTTGGGGGCGGTGTCCACAGCTGCGTCACCGCTCCCCCGGAACGCTTTGATCTCTCCGATAAGTGCCATACCTAATCAGGTTAAAGCAGCACATGGCACGGAGGAAGGAAATTCCACTCATAATGGTAACATATCAGTTCTGCTCTTATGTGTTGCATTCCTCCAGCTAATTAGGAGTAAATACCTGACCCGAGGAGCGTCCGTATTAGCCCCCACCAGTGTGGTCCATCTGCTGCCCCCCCTCCCCACCTCTAATGCTAATTTGTAATACAGATGACACAAAACATAAGGAAGCTCTTCACGGTTCTCTGTCTCTGCCATACAACACAAATCAGCTCATTACTCACAATCCCACAACCTGCTTGTCTAATAAGCTGTTGTTAATGCTCTTAGTATAAAAGTTTATTAATTAGCCACTATAACTAGCATGTAGATGGTGTAGTTATGACTCATAGTCAGACTGTGTCCTCAACTACAAGTCTGTGCTACTTTAATTAAGAGCTGGATGCAGTTTAAACAGGTTGGGAGATGTTTTTGCGACAAAAAAATGGGTTTAAATGGACTTGTAGGGTTACTTAGCAACCCTAAGTTGCTTCTTAAGCGTCATTCACACTATAAGATTTTAGCCACAATTTGCAGAGAAATTGCAGACAAAAGCCTTTGAGAGATTGGAGGTGAGATTGGAGGTGAGATTGGAGGTGGCTCGGTAGTTGGAGAGATCTTGTAGTGTGAACACCCAGGTCACAGATCAGGCGTGTGGTTGTGCACGAGACTCCCAATCGCCTAGTGTGAACACTGTAGAGCTTGTGGCGGTGTTGGTAATGTCAGAATCTTGGCTAAAATCATGTAGTTTGAACAAGGCTTTAGTGCTACTGTGTCCTGAACCACACAAACAAGTCTGTGCCACCTTACTGAAGAGCTGGGTGCAGGTTGGGAGATGTTTTCTGTGACCATTGACTTGTAGTATGTGTTAGCAACCAAGGTGGAACTAAATTTAGACACGAACCTTGACTATACAGTGATCATCCATCTGCCTAATATTCACTAAGTCCTCTTGGTGCTGCTGACGCTTCTCTTTGGGATCAGACCAGAGTGGCCCCATGTGCATCAGTGAGCCTTGGGTGCTGATTACTCTGTTGCCACTTTGGTAGGTACTAACTACTGCATTCAGAATCAGAATCAGAATTAGAATCAGAAAAACTTTATTGTCCCTAAGGAAATTGCTTATGTAGCGACTGCAACATAGAGACAGTGACAAAAAATAAGCATACATCTTATACTAATAAAAATACAAAGGAAATAAATACAATACATTCCAGGAACACTCCACAAGACCTGCTGTTCTGGAGATGCCCAAGCCAACACAATTCATCTCTTGTCAAAGTAGCTCAGATCCTCAAACTTCTGCTTCAACTTCAAGAAGTGATGGTTCACTTGCTCCCAAATATGTTCATCTCCACAGGTGCCACTACAACGAAATAACCACATAGTTAATGTTCACTTCACTTGTCTGTGGTGTTAATATTGTAGCAATTGGGAGGGAACCCCAAATCACTACAAGTAAAGGGATCGACACAAGGGTTGGATGCAAATTGGACAGTGTCCAATATCCTTTATTTACCAGCCTTTAAAAAGGCTAAGGAACCGGTGCACCCTCTTGCTTTTGGAGGAACACAACACAACCCCAGATTGAGCTGCCTGTTCAGTGCGCCCAGGTCACCATATCAGCACGGCTTAGCTTCTCGTTCATGGTGACCCAGACACACTGAACAGACAAGCTCACAAACACAACCACACACACATAACACACAACACAACCCCCTAATAAAACCCTCCCGCTAAACAACCCAAAACTCCCCACAAACACAAACCCCCGACACACATAACCCTGCCCCCATGATGCTCTGCGCACCTGCTAACACAGAGCAGCCAATGAAGGAAAACCCCAACCCCAAAAGTCACCACAATATCATGGCTGATTGGGTTATCTGGGGTAAGTTGAGATTGTTTGCCCAACCATTCCTTTAATTAACAGTAGACTAAAACAATCGTTTTGCAGAAAAACTACAAAACAAAATCTTCTGGCAAATGATCAACTATGGGAATAACGCCATGAATTTTATCCAACAACCAGCTTTGACCTTGAAGAGTTTCAGGATGTGTTTTTGAAGAAAAACTCAAAAACCTGCTTTTCCTACTTAACCCCAGTGTAGTTGGTCCCCAAACTTTCGAGAGGGGGTGAATACTTTTTCACACCATCTTGTATGTCAGTCAACTCTCTCTCTCTCATGCTTTTACTCTCACGCTGCACTTCTTTTGGCTTTCTTCCTTTCAGAAGCATCAGCCCAGACCATTACAGCTGGCCTATCTGTTATGCTGGAGCTCTAATGATCTCTGAGGTGACCTGCAAGGTCAGCCCAGCATGTGGCTCTCTGTGCTGCATTTGTTCTCTCACGCCTCCCACTCTGCGCTTTCTTTGGTGACTCGGAACCGAGCGCACTGTTGGTCTTGGCCCGTGCCTGCTCGTCTCTGAGACCACCACCACCGGCATCACCCCGGGACCCGCACAACAAATCCAATGTACAATCATTGAAGGAGAACATATTGGACATTCCCCTTCTCAAACACACTCACTAAACCTGGCAACTAACACGTGAGCCCAACCAGGTGTGTTTGAACAGGGGAACTACCAAACTGCACTGAATACTGGACCACACTGACCAGTTTTGCCAAACTTGGGGTTAGTCATGGTAACCTAAGGTTTTTTCAGCTTCTAAACCACTTTTTTAAAGAAGCTGAATATGGGTCAAAGCAGGTTTCACCCTGGACAGGAGGCCAACCCAGAGACAGACAACCATTCACACACACACACACACACTTTAGAGTCGCCAGTCAAACTAAACTACAAGCCTTTGGACAGTGGAAGGAAACCATAAGGCACTTGTGGCCGACCCAAGGATCGAACCCAGGACCTTCTTGCTGTGAGGAGACAGCAGTAACCACAGCAACTAGTAACTTCCCACCCAATGCATTTATTTTATCTGTAAAATCCCACATAGCATAGTTATTTCATGTAGATGCAAAGTCAGGGGGACCTGTAAGACCTCTATGTGAAATATCTGAATATCTGAAATATGACAAATATCTCAGATTTGAGTTTGAATATTTGTTTGATGGCTGGTGCACACTTCATTCACTTGTGTTGATTGTATGCAATACTATAACACAATGCATTGAGGCATTTTGCATGCATGTTTAACATAACCCATCTTCATATACCTTTTAAAAGTAAAGGGACATTGCCGACTTTTGCACCCCATAGACCCTGGGCTGTATCTTGGCATTGCTGAAGTTAAAATAATCCTTCTTCACGCTCCCCACTTGGTGGTATTATGTGATTGATAAGGACCTTGTTTAATAGAAAGATATACATTTGTATCGCAGAGTGGTGCAGTGGTAAGTGCTGTTCCCCTGGTGCCTTTCTTTGTGGTTTTGGGAGGTTTTCTCTGGTGTCCTCCTACTGTCCAAAGCCTTGTGGTTTAAGTTGGCTACTCTACAGTAGGGGTGGGAATCGCAGGGTATCTCACGATACGATATGCAATATGTGGCTCACGATAACGATAATATTGCGATTCTGTGATAATCGATATATCGCATGACAATGATGTAGCGATATAGCACAGAAACTTGAGGATGTGTTATTAATTTACATAAGTAACAGCAATGCTATTATCATCTTTCCCATATTTCCATTACGACAGCAGTCTGTAACTACTACTGTTACTACTTTAAATCTACGCTCTGTTCCTGCAAGATTTTAAAAGCCAAACTCAGACTCTAGATTTAAATGTGGCAGGGTCTCAGCTGATTTTTTTTTTTGCATCTACCTGTTGCAAAGTTCACCTTTAGCTTTCAAGTCTCCTGCACTCACTCGAGCAGCGCCACCCAGAGGAGAGAAGAAGTAACAACACAGGTGAGTCAAATTGGCGATAAATGTTAAATATGGATATTGCCTTCTGCGTATCGATTATCGTAAGATGATATATCACCATATCGATATTTTGTCACACCTCTACTCTACAGTGAATGGCTTTCTGTGATGGGTTGGCCTCCTGTCCTGGGATTGACTCCAACTTCCACGTGACTCAAACTGGTTATGCAGTTTGGATAATGAACATATTGGGACAATATTCATGAAATATCATTATAATTGATATGCCATCATTTCTAAACAGGCCACATTTTATAATACCAGTATATTTAAATTCTGTTCATTACAATAAATATGATAAATGTAAAAATGTGCATATTGGTCATATGACGAACTTTTGCACGTTGCAAAAGTGCTACGGCTCCTATCCTTACCCACCCCACCCCTACCCCACCCGACGCGTGCAGTAGTTTTTAAACACAACAACCCAGGAAGCAACAGGAGGGAATGAAAACTTAGCTTTGATCCATTTCCCTTTTCCCCCCATGTCGTTGTGTGTGTTCCAGCTATCATTCCAGAATCAATATTCCAGACCCTTTGTTCTCAATGCCTTTTCAAACAAAGGCAGATGATCACTGAGTGCCACCCAGAGGGCTGCTGCTTACCGAGCCCCACTAAATATGACAAGAAATTGTTTTTTAATGAGTTATAATTATGGTATCATTTCACGAAGGAAGTGTCATTATACCTTCTTTCCTCAAAATCTGTCGACACGGTTAAGGCTGTCAATGATCCATACAAAAGGACGACATTCCAGCGCCATTTCTCTGCCTCTCCGGTTTCAGTGCATTGCCTTACGTGTGCTGTCGGGACACAGTGAGTGACTAGGCTTAAGGCAATGTGCTCAACAGGTCACAGCCAAAGCGTAACTGACACTTATTTCCGTAATTTTAAAAATGGCCAGTTCTGGGCGGGGGGACGGGGGGCACTGGTGGGGGCTTATTTCTTGTAAGTGTCTACAGCAGGAAGAGAGCAACAAACAGTAAAACGACTGCCCAGTAAACTTCGCTATTCCATTAGCAGCAACGGAGCTGGATCGATTCTCGGCTTAGTCATCTGATGCAAGTGAGTAGGCCCCGTCCCGTACCACACACAGCGAGAGGGAGGAAGTGGCACGCCTCGATACACTTGCAGTGGTTTACATTGCGACAGAGAGGCCAATGCATCGAACAGAGCTAATGATTCTGACCCCATGTGCGCAAGTGGATATCAACCTTCCCCGCGTCCGTCCAACTGGACGCCGGTCAAAAGCAACACTATTTGAGGCTTGGCAGGCGATTCAAAGAGTGCGACTGTGAGCCACAGTGGGTAGGAGGAATGGATGGGAGGGAGACTGAGGCGAGCTGAAGCCACCACAGGATGATTTGCTACCCGGTGTTTACCAAGCAGTCATAATTTATGGGGCATTCCCTAAACCAGATGGTGCCAAATCCTGTCTGCAGGGACCCCCTGTCAGTGTCCTGTTTCAGCTTCCTCACCTGAGTGAAGTATTCAGAGCTGCATTGTGCTGATGTCCTGACACGGGTTTGCTGGCAGGAGGTTCCTCTGGGAAGCGCTTCCCAGGATCACGGCAGCTGACCTACAGCCAGGGGTTAAACCAAGCCGGCACCACGACTGGTCAGCTTAAAAGAGGAAACAATTCAACAAACAAGCTGTGTGCAAAAGTTTTAATACCCTGGTTAAGAACAAAGTACATAACATTTTATTCAAACTTAAAATATTAAATGTGCTATAACGTTTACACAAATTGCATTTATATATATATATATATATATATATATATATATATATATATAGAACAACAAAAAAAAAGGTAATCACTCTACAGGTCCTTCT
>JBBIGC010000145.1:334339-344385 GCA_037576955.1 Lepidarchus adonis
GGCACCTAACCCCCAACCGCTCACCATGTACGTCGCTCTGGATAAGAGCGTCTGCCAAATGCTGTAAATGTAAATAAAAAATAATTTAGGAAATTAATTATAATCATACATAAAATGGTAGAAATGAGTTTGCACCATTCTGATATTGTTTTAACTTCTTTTTGCTTTGAAAATAGTCAAGTACAATTTGCCACGATGCCTAAACTTTCCAAAGTTCCATAGAATTATGATTATGAAGAAAAAAAATTAAAAACAGGATTGAATTTCAGGAGTCACCTTCTGCGAATGTTTCTTAGTCTTGATACCATGCAGAGTGTTCTATGTGAATTTATGAAATTGTGTCTTCAAATATCAATCAGATGGAGCGATCATTGTGATAATGAATGAGGACCACCCACGCCAAGCAAGCCCCCACAATTTATTCGTGTGGTCGTGTTAGGTTGTCTCTCTCCTCACTGTTTGGAGCCAATCAAAATGGCGTTAAGGGGGAGTAAGGGGATGGGGTATATTTTAGTTTATACGCTATCTGTGGCATGAATCATTTCATTTTCATTTGGAATGGTTTTCTTTTTCTCCCCCAAAGGGCCCTCGGCTGGCTATCTTTCATAAACAGTGTAACCCTGTCCTGAGTAAACACCACGAGCCTGTATACTAAATATTTCCCCGACTCAGATGGTTGGAGAAGTATGTTATAATATTGTGTACTTGGGCCGAAGAGTTATTCTTACAGATAATGGGCGTAGGTGGGAGAGAATGACAAGAGAGGAAAAATGACTATTTGTACTATTTGTTCTCTATTTACATATGCTTATCCTCCTTACATGAAACAAACTCTAAATTATCTTTATTTCTGGAGATGCAAGGTGTAATCATTCAGAGCAGCTACAGTGCATCTCATGTGACGGGTCAGATGGTGGACTAAGTAAACGGCTAATGAAGTTTCCATGCATGACGGTCCCTTGGTTTTTATATCTGGTTCTGTCACACCCTTGACAGTGCAGCATATTCTGTTACCTCATGTGTTTACATGACTGAGTCAGTGAGGACTACTGCTGCAGTGTGTGTGGCCGTGGATGAGGAATTCTGATATTCCCTTCAGTATACACTCACTGATGAAGCTGTAGACTCCGACAAACTTTTAACACAGACCTTTGACCTTAAATTAAAGTGCGCTTTCAAGATCACATAAGTAAAGCTGAGGGGGATCTGTTTCTGGGTTCTGTTTTTTAACCATGTGGCATGTTGTCCTTTTTACTTGAACTGACCCATCCGCTTTTCTTTACCTCACCTACTGTATTCCCTACACAAGCGATGTCACCTCAAACCAGCTCAGTCAAAATGATCCATTATCGCATGAAACCAAGGTTTCCGTACATTTTTCGCGTCCATCTTTGTAACAGTGAGTCGTTTGGTATAAATGAGTAGTAGAGTCTCTCATTTAAAGAGCAAAACGTCAAACAAGGTCTAATCTTTGGCATCCATACGCCTTCACTTTCCAGACTACGCTGGAAGATCATTGTTTTCAACTCTTGTGGACCTAGAAACAACAGCACCTCAGCCAACAGCTCGAATGAAAATAGTAAAGACTGGCGAACAAGAGGCTGATTTACATCAAGCTCCAGATTCGCACCCAAACCCCAGTACCGGTCCGTGAGTCATTTGGTACCGGGTCGCACAGAAAGAATAAATAACTTTTTATAACTCCGTTTTATTTATTATCCGAGTCTGAACAGTCTTTTATTTTGAAAAATGACTGAAGTCTCGTTGTTACTTCCTTCTATGACTCACTCAACGTATGTCTACACGTTACCATAGCGACCAGAGAGCGGGGCTGAGAGTAGGAAGTTACTCTCAATGTTTTTGACGGTTTCAAGGAAGACGCTACTAATAAAGTTACATAACTACACATCGGATTAACGTTGATTATTATATTTACAAAATTCCACAGCTTTTGTGTTGGTTGAATCATTTTATTTTGTTGTATTTATCCGTGACACTTTAAAGGAAATATTATCTGACATTAAACTGGTCCGTGGAACAAAAAAGGCTGGGGACCACTGATGTAGTATATCATTATATGTAGTATATCATTGTATAATCAGAATCAGAATACTTTTATTATCCCAAAAGAAATTAAAATATAATAATATTATATAAAATAATAATAATATAATATATAAAAATATTATTATTATTATTATTATTATTATTATTATTATTATTATTATTATTATTATTATTATTATTATTTTTTGTTGTTGTTGTTGTTGTTATTATTATTATTATTATTATTATTATTATTATTATTATTATTATTATTATTTTCTATGTGTGTGTTTCATTGTAAAGCAACCTTAGGTTTGTGAAAGGTGCCTTATAAATATAACTTATTATTATTATTATTATTATTATTATTATTATTATTATTATTATTATTATTATTATTATTATTATTATTATTATTATATATACTGAACCACTTTGCTCTAAGACTCAATTTGTTTTTTAACCCTATGGTGTCCAGCACCTCCCTTCAGTCTGAAGTCAGTACCGGTAGAAGGGCGGGTGTGATTCACAAGTACACACAAGCCAACTTATGATTATGATCATTACATGGCAATGTTTAATGAAGAAAATTTTAGCTCACTTTATTAAAAGCCAATATGTTTGTCATACAACAATGTAATGTAGTGAATGTTGATGCAAGCATTTAATGCAGTCATTCATTTGCTCATTTTATCATTTCATTGCTGTACTTGTGAAAGATCTCACAATGTGGTGCTGCTGTGTGAGCTATTGATAGATGTTACTAGTTATTAAAATACTCATACCATCCTGTTCACAGTCACGCCTTATGCAGACCCAGAACAGCCAATATGACCCATCCCATATGATGGTGACCCAAACCATGCAAGCTCCCTGCATGTTTTCGTAAGCTTGCTAAAAGAGGAGTTGTGTCCAAAGCCCTGGATCTCCACTCGTGTTTACTGCCTGTAAGCCAGTACGCTGACTCGCATCCATGAAATGATGCAATTAAGGTTCCCACTGGGGCCCAATCTGTCATGTAAACACACACCAAGTCCAATCCAATGGCCAGAGCAGGAGATTGGCAGGGGAAGACAGGTAGATGTCAGGGAAGGAGGACAGGGGGATGGGTGTGGAGGAATGAGCTCATGGTTTGCAGTCCATTGGTGTCCTGTTGTCCATTACGATGCTATTAAATGCATCTATTCCTCTAGGCAGGTATGTATGGTTTTAGATACATATCTACAAATGAACATGTATTTGGGCGAGAGAGACGTCTAGATCGTTCATTGTGTGAGGTTGTGAAACCAGACACTCGTCTTTTTTGTCTGTTTGTCTCAGCTGTGATTCCTAGAAGGTCCTGGTAAACAATTGGTATCAGTGGAAAGAGACCACCTAGGTAAAAGTTTCCATGTTGAGGTATCTTTGCAAACCACAGGCCGCAAATTTTCCCAAACACATTAAAACGAGCTATGCCAATGTTTTATGGTGGTACTTGTGTAGGGTAGTGTTGTATTAACCTGTACACATGGTCATTCGTCTTCGCCTCTTGTGGCATTTCTGTTTTTCGAAGCTGCAAGGTCTTTTCCCCTTTGCACATTACTTCACTCAAAAAGCCTACTTGGCTACTTCAAAGGGCACAGCACGAAACCTCTGCAGCCTGATCAAAGGAGATGGGTTTACACTTCAGGAGGCACACCAAAGACCAAGCGCGATGATCTCTGAAAGTGGACGAGCAAATTCGCCATCTCGCTTCAATTCCAAGAGCGTAGCTAATCACCAAGCCCTTCATGACTCAAATCAAGTGAGAAGAAAACAGAAGCATGCTGTCCCGTGGACTTCCTGGAGTAAAAACCACTGTAAGTAGCTCTTTATTTATTACTTATGTAGAAATAAGAGTTGAAATCTGAAGTGGACGATTGCTAAACTGACCCTGGTCTGTAAAAAAGTTCAAAACATTCGCTGACTTCTGTCTCTTGTCAAGTTTAATTAAGAATATGCATGTGACAGCACAGTATGTACGTTCCCCACCCACTGAGTGGCATGAAGCAAACTTTTGTTGCATGGCAACAAGAACATGGTGAGATGAACCACTGAAACTAATCTAGACATAAATGAGACTTTTAGCATTCATGATTCACAGATGTTGTTGAATCAATTTCAGATGTGACATCCCAGAATATTCTCTTTTCTTCATCTTAAAATAAAAGCTTTTTACAGGCATTCATTCTACAAACTGCCATTTTGGAATCTACATGTAAATTCTTCAGTATAAAATTAGCAACACCAGGTTTACCGTTCTTCAAATCCTTTAAAAAAAGACGAGTAAACATTATCGTAGTCTCCGAAAAACTTGATGTTGGACACATGTTCGTCACCGGGATCAGTCTGGGATATTGTAGATGTTGCTTCGTGAAAGTGACTACCTGGAGCTAAGGCTACTGAAGATGCAGCTTTTAAGGTTCCACCCCAGGCATGATAGCATGGTTTGCAGCAGTGGTCCCCAACCACCGGGCTGCAAAGTGGTACCAAAGCATTTTGCCACAGATCGGTACCGGGCCGTACAAAAAATTCAAATTTTTTCTTTTAAAAATACAATCTCAGTCCGTAGCATCTAATTATGTTCGAGACATCGGCTTTGCCGGTATTCTGGATGAAAGTCATGGCAGAAAACCCTGAACAGCACTGAAAACGTATTCTGAAAGGAACGTTTATGTGTTACCTTAGCGACCAGAGCACGTGAGGGGTTGAGGAGGACGTTGTTAGCGCATTTCAGGAAGACGCTGCTAATAAAGTTACATAATTACACAGTGGATTCACGTTCATTATTATATTTACAAAATACCACAATTTTTGTGTTGGTCGGATCATTTTATTTCGTTGTTTTTATCCGTGACATCGTAAAGGCCAGTCTGTGAAAATACTGTCTGACATTAAATCGGTCCATGGCACAGAAAAGGTTAAAGACGACTGGTTTACAGTTTTTGTCTGAGAGTGTAGACCATCTCTTGGTGTCAGGAGATCAGAAAGAAGCTTTTTTCATTGACCTTGGATACGCACACGTGGCGGTTCCTGTTGACTTTTAGCAGGTTAGCTGGTCTGCAAGGCTGGTGCCCTTATGTGTGTGCTGAGGGCCTGGGCTTGTGTTGACCGTCATCGTGGCCTGCCTGCCTGCCGGCCTGTCTGTCTGTCTGTCTGTCTGTCTGTCGTCTCTCCCACCTCGAGGCGTGAGAAAAGAATGTGCTGTTTACAAACTGCATTCACAGTGAATCAGAACGGTGAGCGTCTACTCATGGCAGGCCACACACAGGCCTGTGCACACACACACACACACACTTGCTTAATGGAAAACATCCTGATCTGACCACAGTCCTGTCACGAGTCTTGGTTCAATATAAGCTGATACAGCCGCATGTTCCAGCTCAATTAATCATTCCGACAATAATGAATATCTAAGAGTATTGTATTTTTCTTGCATCGCTGATGAAGCTTAGTAATGCCTTTGATATAATTCTTCCCTCTGGTTTCACAATTTGGAACAAGATGTTCTTTTTTTCACCCATTTCTTTAAAAAGCCCCGTGCTCTGGTTTTCATACACAGCACAGTGCCGTGATCCCCCACGCAAGGCTGTGCATAATATCCGTTTTCCAAAATCGTCCTCAACCCCCTCAGAGCTTTAATCGAAGCCAAATGATGCCTCTGCAGTGAAGTGCGTAGTTTAAAGAGTCGGTTTGGAGGTCAACACTTTGGAGAAAACCTACAGGTAAAGTGGCTTCTCCATGCTGCAGATAGACCAAGATGACCGGCTGCAAAGCCACAGTATTCACAAAATATGTCATCGGGTTCTAATTAATGAGCTAAATCAATACATAACTAGCATGAAATGTTGCCTCAATTAACACATGAAGTGAAAGTGATTATTTTTCATTGTGAACACACCACAACATTGTGCACTACAACGAAATGTGTCCTCTGCATTTAACCCAAAATACGTGCAGCAATGGGCAGCTATGAACAGCGCCCGGGAGCAGTGGAGTGAAGTGGGAATGGTACCTTGCTCAAGGGTTCCCTCTGTGGGCTGGGATTTTAACCTGCTTTTTAACCTTCTGATCTTAGGGGCAAATTCCTAACCTGAGCTCACATTGCAAGCATTCAAGAGTTGACATGATGCCAAATCTGTAAGCCAAGTTGACCTAAGAGTTATTATAGAGTAAATGTGTATAGAGTGTACACTAACACAGCACAAACATACCCTTGCACTGTTCCTTCCTGGGGCACCTATCACCATACAGGTGTCCAATCACACCCCAAAGTGACCCAGGCTGGGACCTCCAACACCTGGGAGTTAGCCGTGCGACTCCACGACTTTTGACCCTAGACTTTCAGTCTCTCCCAAGCACCTGTTAAACATATCATGCCCCAACTCTGACCAGAACAATCTTTTTTGTTTTGTAGCACAAGTGTCAAATCTGACATTGGTATTCTTGTCAATTTGGAATAAGGAATAAGATCCCATACTAACGAAATATGGTCCAAAATTATAAACGCCATAAAGGAGACTCTCTTTGCCTTAAAAGCCACAGCCTTCTCAAGGCAGACAGAAGGTGGCAGTCCATCCACACTCCTGAGCCAGAACATGTAACAAACCTATGTATCTGATCCCAAATTATGCATTGCCCCATTTCTAGAGTTTGAAAAATCAATGGAAAGAAAAACAAAATCACCACCTGCCCCCACCCCCAAAAAAACTCAAAATGAACCGTTTCAACCGCACATTCATCTGAGCAGAACAGCAGTGTCATCTGAGGAGATGAATGAACTTCAGAGGCTCTCGGCTTACAGATGAAGTGGCTCGTGGGGGGGCCGGGGAGTTAAACCGTCCAATTCGCCTTGACACAGGAACCCACTCAAGAAGCCCATCAGTCTTAATGCCACACACTGAGACAACTCGGGAGCTTAGCCTCAGTTGTCTTCTACATGATCACTCTCTCTCCCTCTCTCCCCTGGCAGCCAGGATTATGTTTAATTGTATTATCATGATGAACAAGGTCTGAGGCTTGGCAGGGAGTCAAAGGCAGATCATGCACAGCTCATTCTCTTGTTTCTGCCCACTTGGTGATGTGCAACAGTGCACTTGACAAAACCACAGTTGTCTCCCCCTGCCAGAAATCTGCCCCAAAACGCTCCACAGCTGATTCAGCCATGGCGAACGTGCTGTGGTTTGCAGGCCTAAAATATATCACATTCTATTATTCTTTGCTGGAGAACTGTGATTTGACTGTCACTCTTCTATCTGCTGCACTAATCTTGCAATTGGCGTGTGGCTAAGAAATACGCAACTTACCAAAGGCTTGGGATCTGACAAATTACAGTGCTGGTCTAGTGTTGGGTTGAATCCCCTATGGACCATACCGTGCTAACTTACACATAAGAACAAGCAGTGCCCTCTGGTTCTGGTTGTACTTTAATTTTTACATCAGACTTGGCAAAGGTTCACAGTCTGAGTCAAGCTCATTTACTTTCTGTTTAATTCTGCAAAGACATAGGTGGTTTTAGTCCAACGTCCATGTGCAGTGTCTCCAGGCTTCTTTGGTGTTTTGGTTTTATTTATTTGGTGAACAGGAACATTTGACAATTTTCCACATCCTAAGTTTAAAATATACTAAACTGACGTTGTACGTAGACAGTTACAAACTCAAGCCCATCTGTTGTCATTGAAATCTGTCTGCCAATGGAAAGAAACCACCAGAGGAAAATCATGGACCACATGGTACGTGTAAGGTCCTATGATTTATATAAACTAAGACAGAAAATGATGTGTGGAATCTGAAAAAATATTACAAATTATTTTTTAATTATATGTTCACATTGAGTTTTAGTGAGTGCTAGATTCTGCAGAAATTCCATATCACAGCAAACACAGTGTCCAGACCTTGTACATACCCCCCGCACTGGGAGGATCACCCAGTAATATATATGATGCAAAACACCTGTTACATTATTACTGTTCTTAATCTAAAGTTTAATTCTTCTGATCAAGCAAATGACTGTCGTATCAGTAAACAGTTTTGATATTGGAACCACAATATCACATATGCATTCATGGGCTCCTGCTGGTGTGGGTTTCCTCTGTTTTAATGATACACACCAAACATATTTTGGGGGCTAATAATGCCCACTTTTTCAAAAGATAAATCTTTATTGTCATTATGTTTACAAATAAAAAAAATGCTGTGTAGTAGTGTTAGTGCTATATAAAAATACAAAAAAAAAACAATACACACATCATTGTGGAGAATAAAAGGTAAAAATGAGTTAGCTGATGAGTTGTCTGAGTTTTATCATTATTATAATTAATTTTAAAATATTTAATATAATAATCATAGAAGAATTTATTTTCCTCAGATTGTTAAAAATGTTAAGTCCATCTCTCTATGTGTGTTTAGATTTTAGACAAAGTTTTGAAAGTAAAAATCCACAAAAAATAAATAATAGAATAAAATAGTAATAAAGTAGTAAATAATATCCTGAAAAAAGTGACATTGTATACACCCCCCATTGTATGGGGGGTGTATGTTCAGCATGTTTTTCAAAAAATTATAATAACAGCTAAGAGTGATGAGAAAAACTAACCACACAAATAATATCTGGTCATATCTGGTCCTCTGTAAACATAATGTGAAACTTAAATAAATAAATAAAATACCAATACATTTAACAACAAGCTACAGTTGTGTGAAAAAGTGTTTGCCCCCTTTTTGATTTCTTTTTTTTTCCATTTTTGTCTAACTTAAATGTATCAGATCATCAAACAAACTTGAATATTATTCAAAGACAACACGAGTAAACACAACATGTGTTTTTTAAGTGAAGGATTTTATTATAAAAAAATCCAAACCTATATGGCTCTGTGTGATAAAGTGAAATTTAATAACTGGTTGGGCCCTTAGCAGGAACAACTGCAATTAAGTGTTTGGGATAACCTGCAATGAGTCTTTTGCGGTTAAAAACTTGAGGTCATGAACAGATGGCCAGATGTTCTCCTTCAGGAGTTTTTGGTAGACGGCAGAATTCATGGTTCCATTTATCACAGGAAGTCTTCCATGTCCTGAAGCAGCAAAACAGCCCCAGACCTTCACACTACCACCACCATGTTTTACTGCTGGTATGATGTTCTTTTTCTGAAAGGTGGTGTTACTTCTACACCATATGTAATGGGACACACATTCCAAAAACTTCAACTTTTGTCTTGTCAGGTCCACAGAGGATTTTCCCAAATGTCTTTGAGATGAGCCTTAATGTTCTTTTTGCTCAGCAGTGGTTTTCGCTGCAGGTAATTGTTGCCCAGTGTCTTTCTTATAGTGGAGTCATGAACACTGACCTTAACTGAGGCAAGTGAGGCCTGAAGTTCTTTGGATGTTGTTGTGGGTCTTTTGTGATCTCTTGAATGAGTCATCTCTGCACTCTTGTGGTAAATTTGTTCGGTCGGCCAAATGTTTTTAAGGATCTTTTGGACTATTTCACTTTGTCAGACAGGCCTCATTTAAGTGACTGAGAACAGGTGTTGAAGTAATCAGGCCTGGGTGTGGCTAAAGATATTGAACCACTCTTATGTTTTAACGTCAATCACTTTGTCACACAGGGCCATATAGGTATGGATTTTTTTCTTCCTTAATAATAAAAACCTTAGCTAAAAAAACGCATTTTGTGTTTACTTGTGTTGTCTTGGTCTCATATTTAAATTTATTTGAAAAATTTAATTGTGACAAACATGGAAAAAAATAAGAAACCAGGAAGGGTGCAAACACTTTTTCACATCACTGTATATTAAAGTAGTGCACAGTCCTCCAACAAACTACTACCACTGCTGCTACTACTACTACTATTACTACTACTACTACCACTGCTACTACTACTACTACCACTGCTACTACTACTACTATTACTACTACTACTACTACTACTACTACTACTACTACTACTACTACTACTACTACTACTACCACTACTACTACTACTA
>JBBIGC010000145.1:443559-454391 GCA_037576955.1 Lepidarchus adonis
CTGAACTGACTCATTACTGCCCCCACAGGTCAACACACAACATTACAGTCTGAACTGACTCATTACTGCCCCCACAGACAAACACATTTACATTTACATTTACAGCATTTGGCAGACGCTCTTATCCAGAGCGACGTACATGGTGAGGTTGGGGGTTAGGTGCCTTGCTCAAGGGCACTTCAGCCTGCTGTCCGGTTCCGAGAATCGAACCTGTAACCCTTCGGTTACAAACTCAGTTCTCTAACCATTGAGCTACAGCTGACCACAGGTCAATAGACAACATTGCAATATGCACTGACTTATTACTGTCCCAAAGGTCAACACACAACACAACCGTGTGGACTGCCAAATTACTGCCCCCACAGGTCAACACACAATATTACAGTCTGGGCTGCAGGTTGTAGCATAACAGAGACATTTGAGTGTGAATGTAATGTTGAAAATCTTAGGTCACTCGTAGTGCTTTCATTTCTCCAAGATTTGAACGCCTGTGTGGACAAGGCCTTACTCTGGTGGTTTTAAATGTTAAGGCTAAAGGGTGTATTTGTTCTAGAAAGAGCATGGCAGTAAACACTGACAGCATGGGCTTGGTGGTCTGTGGGATGAAAAGACATTAAGATATATGTTTTTTCTTTTAATTCATTTGACCTGGTCCCCTGTCAAATAAGAATTAATGACTTGGTTCACAGTGTTTTAATTGGAAGACAAATGAGCATGCAGTAGGACCCTAATTGATTGAAGACAGGAATTCAGTTGAACTAATCAAGTGGCATAGCAAAAAATTAGTCAAGCTCAACTACTTTGGATTCTTAAGCTCAATAGATGTTAATTACCCTCACATTGAAATCAGTGTAGCCACCTGCAGTGTTTTTATATATACCAATCAAAAAGAATCTTATTCTTTCTTCTGTAAAGGTAGTTTTTGTTTAGTTATCCTAAACATGGGGGGCACAAACCTGGTCCTGGAGGGCTGGTGTCCAGTAAAGTTAGGTTTTCCCTGTTCTAACACACTTGGTTTCTCTCACTTGTTAAGAGGGAAGCTACCAAACTGGTCTGAAGTTGGGTTAACACCAACATTTGGTTGATGAGAGTTTTCTTATACGAGAGTGAGGCTGAAATCATCAGTCTCCTGCCAGATGTGTGAAAGTTGGTGACCCGGCTAACAGTAACACATCTGTCCTTAGACATCAAAGGTGAGGCTAAAGTTTGCAGCAAGGTTGCCATGTATTATCCAAATCCATTTTGGGTCATGGACAGGAGGCTAACCCCCCACAGATTTAGAGTCAACCTAAACTACACTGGGAGAGCTTGCAAGCTCCACCCAGAAAGACACCTGGTCAACCTGGGGACTGAACCCAGGACCTTCTTACTGTAAGGTGACCGCACTAACACTGTGTTGCCATTGTTCACAACAATGGTGAATGAAAACAGATGTCTAAGAAAAGCTCTTTAACAGAACCTTATTACATTTAGTACTTGTGAATACTCTGCCTCATGCTGGACACCTTGCTTTATTAGCATTTACAGCAACTGGCAGGCACTTTATCCAGGGGGTTCAGTGTCTTGCTGAAGGGCACTTCTACCTGCTGGATGGTTCCAGA
Organism: Lepidarchus adonis; assembly: GCA_037576955.1. Classification (NCBI taxonomy): domain Eukaryota; kingdom Metazoa; phylum Chordata; class Actinopteri; order Characiformes; family Lepidarchidae; genus Lepidarchus; species Lepidarchus adonis. The sequence continues at coordinate 445,161 of JBBIGC010000145.1, forward strand.
AATTGAACACATGACCCATCACTCACAACCCACTTCTCTAAACATTAGGCCACGGCTGCTTTACAATCTTCTTGGATTGAATATTCAATTTAATTCAGTTTTATTGCTATAGCACTTTTTACAATGTTGTCACAAAGCAGAAAAACCAAAACTCAGTAGAGGAACCCATCCTCCTCTGGTCAACACCAGATAATAGTTAGTAAACAGCCAGGAGATGAGTTGTGATAAGTTGTTTGAGTTCCATAGTTTGAGGTGTAGGCAGAATAAGCTCCAGACTGTTGAGGGACAGTCATTGCTGTTACTGTTGCTCATTTACAGCCTACTTCTGCACTGTATATCTCACCTGAGAAATATACACCTTGACAGTAGAGCAAGATGCTATAAAATCTTTTAATTATTGGTTCCACAGAACCTAAATGTGTCAGTTTTAATGTATATTGCATTTTATAGTTGAAATTAGGAAATTAGTTGAACAGGTGATTGTTATTGTATAAGACGCTTAGATGCTACAGATACAAATTTCACAAAAAGTCTCAATGCGTGGATTGGTTTATTAACTTGACCAAAGACAAAAAGTAAATATAAAATGTTATAATACTTCTACTATTTATTTGAAATATCAAACATCATAAATTATTTATGTTTAAGTTGATAAAATCAAGAATAACTATAAAATGGTTAAGGACTCGACATAAATGACTAGTCATTGTTCAGATGCAGAGGACACACCTTTCTCAAAGCTGGGACTGGAAACTTGATTGCCTCAATTTGTGTGGCCATTTATGTTACAAATCAGTTGCTTATTTCTTAAAACTATGAGCAGAATACATGAATTTTTTATTTTCTTGAAGTGAGACAGCACGACGCTCAAAAATGGCAATTTTTTGGCTATATTTATGATCATAACTAAAATATAGAACATAATTTTGCCTTGACATTTTCTGGCAATCAGAAGCTGTCATACCTGCACCTGTTAAGTGTGGGAAATACATGGTAGTGTTTATTATTTTTTATTTATCAACAAATAACATAAAGTTAAAAATGTACAAATTCTGTGTTTTTGCTGACCTCCTTATATTTGTGTATATATCTCTGTAGATCCTAATAATTATCTCTGAGCTGAGCTTTCTCTGTGTCAATCTGTTGCTAAGTCACTCAAGTTTCACCCATGTCTTGCAGCGCCACCCAGAGGAGACTCAAAGTAGCAATGTCAGTGAGTCAAACTGGCGGCGAATGTTTTTAAATTAAAATATCATCTTGTGACTATATGCCGCCATATTGCTATTTTGTCACACCCTTAATTTACATACAGTACAGCTGTGGGCAGTGGAGGCCTAGTGGTCAGGACGTGGTCCTTGTTATTGGAAGGTCACCAGTTCTGGATTAGGTAACCTAGAGCAAGGTATCATCCCACTATACTCCCTGGGCACTACTCATAGCTGTCCACTTGATGGACTAAAAATGGTCCAATCTTGTTGTGGCGACGGGTGTGTTCACAATGACAACTAGTCACTTTCCCCCTACTGTCTGTACAAGGACTTGGCAACCGTGATACTCAGCACCATTAATGTACTTAGTTTATTCTCGGAAATGCAAATCACAATGACGGGATTAAGATCTTTGTTGTGGGTGCTAAATATTTCTTTTTCTGGGTTGTTGATGGCAATGCACTTGAGACACAATGCTGCCACCTGTTGTTCTTGGACTACACTTACACGACCGTTCCAGTGCAGAAGGGCAGAAGGGAGTAGCTTCCATAATTCTCTGGAGCGGTTTGGATAACTGGGACCTAGAGGGACGAGCAATGGTGTACCACTAAATGGCCGAAACAGTCTTGTCATCTGGACAGGCCGGCACCCAGAGACTTGTTGGTAATCCCTCTTCCTCGCCGATGCCCCCTGTGGTGCCTCCAGATTGACAGACCCCCTGCTGGGCGACTGCGTGGTACAGTCTCAGCCTTGTACGCCGAGCGTGATCACACCACTGGAGCAGGCCTGGGGTGGGGGGAGTGGGGTCTGTCAGGTCAGATGGGGGAAGGAATACGTGTCAACACATGTCCCCCTCAGTACCCAATTTGCGAGCCAACTGCTTGGCTGAAGATTAGTAATCTCACTTTAAGATGCAGCACACACTCAGTGCCTCTCTGGTGCCAATTACCGCACAGGCGCACAACATTACACTTCATTGATTGCCATGTCTTTGTTACCAGAGCAACTCCTCTGATTTCGGCTGGAGCTTCGTCCTCTTTGCTCATACGTGTTCAGAAGAGAGCGAGAGAGAGAGAGAGAAAACAGCCAAACTTCTTGACTGTGCTGCTCTCCTCAAACTTAATCAGTTCCAGAGCTTGGTATAACGCGAAAAAAAAAAATTCCCTCTGAGCAGTTCTATTGGAAAATGGCAGCCTCTGGCCTGAAGGTGTTGCTGTGTGTGTGTGTTTTCTCATCGAGGGGCTGAGCTCGGGTCTGTCTTCACTTAGCTCAATGCAACTCCCTCACACACTCTCATACAGCCCTCCGACGAGAACCTGGGAGATATCGAACGGCCGGAGTGGAAAAGAACAATGGAGAACGAGAACGGAGGGGGAAGAGAGAGTGACGCGTAGGGGGTGGAATAGGACGAGGGGAAGAAAGGAGGAGAGGGATGACTGAGAGTGGCAGAGCGAGGGGGAAAGAGATGGAAAGGATGGAAGGAAAAGAGAGTGTGAGGAAGAGGAGACGAAAGGAATGAGAATGAAAGGAGAAACAGGTAGGAGAGAGGGAGCAAAAACGAGGCAGAGAAGGGGTAGAGCGAGCGGGTGGGGAGAAAGGGGGCGAGAGATAAAGAGAGAGGCATAGAGAGGGAGAAAATCAGAGCTGAGAGGAGTGTGTGAAGGGAGGGGGCTCTACAGACAGGCTCTCCTCCTCTAAGCAGCTTTCCTCTGGAGGCGAGGTCATGCAAGGTCACGGTGGGATTACACTTTTGGCAAACAGGCGGAGGCTCCCCTCACACCGAAGCAGCAGCAGCAGAGCCAGAGACAGCAGCTCCCCGATGACTCGAACCTGGCTGTAATAAAGCCAAGGCCGGCTTGAACCTACAAACAAAAAAGCCAACAGCCTATCGATCGTCTGCCGTCGACTTTTTCGCACCCGTGTCGGGAGGTTGCCTCTGCACAGACAAGAGCGCAGCCTGAGGATGTGCTGAGAAAAACTCCCTCTTTCGCTTCCACACCAGACACAGCTCCACCACAGCAGCGCAATTCCTCACATATTAATCCCTGACCTGCTGGAGCTGTGTTGGGGAAGAGAGCCGCCGCGTTCCGATGCTACGTCCATTCTCGACTCCATACCCAAAGCCAAACGCCTTAAATGTGTGGATTTGTTGGCGGCTGTGTCCATATGACTAAATTAGCCCAGTGTGTGGTGGCGAGATACAGTGTGTGTGACCCGGTCACCCTGGAGACACACTTCTTAATCAACGTTTCCTCAGTGGCGAGGGTCAGGCGGAGTGGAGGCGCTTTCTGGCCTCCGGTGCTGCTTTGAAGTTAATTAAGATGCGTCGGAGCTCAGTGGAGAGGATTCATTAAAGCCGGAGCCAGGCCGCTCCGCCGCCGACGAGGCTTAAGCCCAGAGAAGAACTTCCGCCTCCTAGGCCGCGTCCTCCAAACGGCAAGCGCGTCAAAACCACTCGACTGCCATTCGGCTTGACAGTGGCCCCGGGTTCACTCGCCATAGACACTTCACACTGACAGGAGAAGTGTCGTCAAGCTGTCCTAACGATTTTGACTTCGCAAACAAAGTCCGAACGGCCGGGTGGTTCTCCTGGACTTAACAGATCTCTACATCCTTTTGCATATTCATTCGTATTCATGTCCATGTCCGTAGTGCACAAATATATGCACGTCTCTGGCCTACTTAACATCATTAATATTCTCTTTAGTTGCTTAATTTAGTCCTGCAGGACCTCAGTGCAGCCCCTTTTATTGGCTCCCAGGACAGGATATCCAACCGTACATATGGTTGTATGAAAAGCTCTGTTGATTTTGTTCATATCTGGTCCTGGAGGGCCGGTGTCCAGCAAAATTTGGTAGCGTCTCTCGTCAAACGCATTAATGAATGCTGGCAATTAACCAGGTGTGTGTGAGCAGGGGCAACATCCAACCGTGCTGGACAACAGTGCGCCGCGACTTGGTTGGGGCACCCCTATACCGTCACGGGGAAGCTGGAACCAATCCCAATGAACTGTGGATCAATGCAATGTAAGCTCTGGACAGGAGGCCAACCGATCACCAGGACAGAGAACTATTCACACACACTCACAACTAAACCATAAGCATCTGGAGAAAACCAACACACAAGCACAGCTTCCAGGTGTCTTCTGTGCCTGCAAACTTCAACCTGGGGTCAAACCCAGAGCCTTCTTGCTGTGAGGCAACGGCGCTAACCATTGCACCACATCCCTCCCCCTAATATTTCAAATTTTAGCAAATAAACACTAATTTTACCAAAAGCATTGAGCCCTAGGGCATCCTAACTTTGATTTGAAACCTACTGTAGCTCCACCTTGGTGATAGACTGCCAAATATATGCTGACTATCTTCTGTCCTCTCACCAAAGTCCACATTTGGCTGGACATACAATCACTGGCCACTTTATTTATACACCTGTTTAACTGCTTGCAACTTATTCTCATTTCTGTGTAGTTTGAATGCTTTGAAAGTGTCGTTTTTTGGTCTTAATACAGTCACTGTATGTTGTAGTTTTAAACCTGCACATGACAAATAAAAACTTGAGCATGAATGGGTAAGAAGGGGAATTAAGTGACTTTGAACGTGGCATGACAGTTGGTGCCAGAAGAGCTATTTCAGAAACTGCTGATCTACTGGGATTTTTACACACAACAATCTGTAGAGTCTGAAAAAGAGAAAATAATCAGTGAGCGACAATTATGTGGATGAAAATCCCTTGTTCGTGTCAGATGTCGGAGGAGAATTAGCGACTGGTAGTGATGATAGAAAATCAACAGTCGACTCGTTACAATCAAGGTCTGGAGAAAACCATCTCTGAACACACAACACATGTGACCTTGAAGCAGCTGGGCTCCAGCAGCAGAAGACCACAAAATTGGACAATACATAGTTGGAAAAACGTTGCCTGGTCTGATGAGTCTCGGTTTTAGCCGCAACATTCAGAGCGTCGGGTTCATATTTGGTGTTAACAACCTGAAGGCATGGATCCATCTTGTCATGCATCAACAGTAATGATGTGGGGGGATTTTCTTGGCACACTTTAGGCCCACTTAGTACCATTGTTTAAATGCCATAGCCTACTTTAGTATTGTTGCTGACCATGTCCATCCCTTTATGACCACTTCTGATGGCTACTTCCAGCAGGATACTGCACCATGTCACAAGGCTCATCTTGAACTGGTTTCTTGAAAACGCCAATGTTCTCAACCCTGAGGAGCACCTTTGGGATGTGTTGGAACAGGAGATTTGCATCATGGATGTGCAGTCGACAATTTTGCGCTGCTATATGGACCAATCTCTGAGGAATGTTTCCAACACCTTGCTGAATCTATCACAACGTATTAAGGCAGTTCTGAAGGCAAAAGGGATCCAACCTGCTACTATAAAGTGGCAGATAGTGTATATATTGGTGGAGGTGTTCCATGCTGGTGCTTCTGTGGTATAAACGGTCCACCAATCAAATGAAATGGTATCTAGTCAGTGGTGGTTCTATGGTGGTCTTATTCTCACTAATTCAGGACGTAACGTAACGTGTCCAAGGTGCCATAGAAGGTGCGATGGCCGATGCATGTAGATAGACCTAATAAACTGGGAACTCAGCCTGGAGCCCATATACTGACTGTACTTACCGTGTATCATTGTCGAAGTGTGGTAGTGTGTATATCTCCTGCATGATGGAGGGATCTGGTGTAGGAGCAGTCCCTGTCCAAGGTGCTCCAAAGCCCCTGGGCTAACCGTGATGAATGGAGCCCCTAATGTCGGCAAACACTTTATCTCTGCTTCATCTGTTTTCATTAGGCAGCCGCAACCTTTGGCTTGGGTGGAGCGCTCCACTGCTCGCCAGACTGCTAAAGATGAAGCTGAGGTGGCCAGCACATCTTCTCCTTTGGCCTTCTGATGTGGCTCCTTCCCACTCTAAACCAGAGTAACCCAGAGTGTACTCTCCATTTTAGATCACATTTGCACTGTCATACTTTTCAGGTTCCCATGAGGGTCGTCCCAGGATTAACGTAAGAATGGAACTTTTTTGCATGTTCAAAACCATAGAGATCCAGGTTAGGACGCCAAACTGTGATTGGACAGTAACTAGTAAAATAAAAACTATCTACATAAATATGTTCCAATGATGTAAAGAGCAGTTTGCATTTTTCACTAATGCATTATATACATAAAGAAAATATGGAGATTTTAATCAAATCTATGGCATTCATGAAATATTAGTCTAATATTAATTGTCATATAAATAACTGCAATAATCAATTTTGTGCATTGACTACAATTATTCAAATGTAAACCTAAAGTGTCCATATTGGCTTATTAGCTTTACTACTACCTGGCTGGTGATTCTTTGAATGTCCCAGTTGAAGACCGGCAGCTCCAGCTTGTAATGATGTTACAAAACTTCAAATAAACAAATATTACTCACTGCTGCCCTCTAAAGGTGTTATAGCACCAGTCAGAAGTTTTGTCATATTTTAAAGATGCTTAATGTGCCACATTCATTTATTCATTTGCCTCAACTTTAACTAATGTAAATGCAAACAATTAACATCAATTAAAACACAATTGTGGACGTAATTGACTAGAAAATAACTGCAGTCAGTTCGAAAAACTACAGTTCCGTAATAAATACTGCAGGCCTACACTTTAAATAGAGAGAACCTGGGAGTTCTTTGCATGATGCCTTCACAGAACCACCTTGTTTACTAAAGAACCTTTCACCTGATTAACCATTTCTGCAAATGAGGGTGAAAAACATTTTAAAGCATTTAAGCAAACCTCCACACAATATAAAGGCTGAAAGTTTCCATTTCTATTTACCAAAAATGGTCCTTTAAGGCAGTGGTCCCCAACCAGTACCGCGGGCCAGTACCGGGACGTACAAAAAATTACAACTTTTTCTTTTTTTTAAAATATAATCTCAACCCGTAGCATCTAAGTGTGTTAGAGACTCAACTTTGCTGGTATTCTGGGTGAAAGTCATGTCAGAAAACCCTGAGATCACCACAACAGCACTGAAAACTTATTCTGAAAGGAACGTTTACGAGTTACCATAGCGACAAGAGTGCGTGAGGGGCAGAGGGAGACGTTACTCTGATCATTGTTAGCGCATTTCAGGAAGATGCTAATAAAGTTACATAATTACACCATGGATTCACGTTTATTATTATATTTACAAAATACCACAGTTTTTGTGTTGGTTGTATCATTTTATTTAGTTATTTTTATCCGCGACACCTTAAATGCCGGTCCGCGAAAATACTGTCTGACATTAAACCGGTCTGTGGCGCGAAAAAGGTTGGGGACCTCTGCTTTAAGGAACTAAACCTCTTCTTCTTTGCCATGGTAATGTTATTGTGTTCAGATCCCACACCATTACACAGTACATGGAAGACAAAAAGCAGGAATTTAATCTGATGTAAGCTTTACTTTCAAATCCTGTTACATTTAGAACTGGCAATCTGAACATAAGGAAATGCCAAACCGAGAAGAAAGAATACAAAACCAAAATAAAAGGTACAAATGGTCTAATTACCAGTTATTGTCACAAACAACCCTGTACAGCCTTAAGAATGAAGTAATAAAAAAGCTTTTTACAGCACATAATTTTACTGAGTGCCAAAAAACAAACAAAAATGATACTTGAGCCTTATTGAGTCATAAAATACATCAAAAAATGCAAAACAAACAGACTGTTCTGGAAACAAAAATGCCAAGGTAAATACAAACTGAATTTTTTTTTCTTTTTTTAAGGAAGAAAAAACATAAGTGCTACAAGCTAGAAAGACAAGAGAGCAATCTCATGCATCTTTTGAAGGGCTAAAAAAGGTAGTCTCGCTTAACGCACAATGATGTCAGAAACAAAAAAGCAGTGCCGCTTTGCAATTAGGCAGAAAAAAAGGGGAAAAATAAGTGCTTATAAATACTGGTGTCAGCATGGGGAGGGACTTCTGTCCTCCACTTCCTGCCCACACAATTGGACAGGAGGGTGCTGCAGCCATCTTCTTTTACGTAATGATTATGGGGTTTGCCAAGGCAGGCCGACGTAAGGGATCTCGCCCAGCGGACATTCGATCTGAATGAATTCCAGACAAAATGGGTCCCGAGAATCAGTTAGACTCATTCTCAGGGGCTTCCAGGCCACTTTTCTTTTTCCACTGAGTGGCACTAGAGCATAAAAGAATGTATTGAGCCAGAGCCTTAATAACAAGCAATGGGGGGAGGGCTCGGCTTAAGATACAACATAGCACTTAGACTGCATGCTGGGCATATATGCAGAGAAAAGTTCCTTTTCAACATGGGGTGAGTGAAGAAGAAAACAGGAACAAAAAAGAAGAAGCTTTTTAACAACTCCCCTTCTGTTAGCTTAGGCCTTGACACATTGAACTCAAGTCAGCATTTACTCACAACTTGGTCTTAATGCACAAATTCATTCCAATTCACCTTCTCTAAAGGCAAATAAAACACTAAATTAGGGAGGGAACATTTACACCATCCTAAGATTTCTATAACTAATGCTCCAGGCAAACACCAATTTCTGATTTCACCTACAAACATACAGGGGAAGTCTACTGATTTTTTTAGAATTTGCCTAATTTAACACAGTACGGCCTTGTCCACACAGGCAATCAGATCTTGGATTAATGAATATGCTTTGAGCAACCTAGGCTTTTTTTTTTTAACCTTGATTGACTTCAAAATGGCGTTACATTACATTCACATTCAACATGCAGTCAAGACTGCAAAAATTTGTTAAATTGTGAGTGGAGTAATAAGTCAGTCCAGACTGTAATGTTGTGTGTTGACCTGTGGGGGCAGTAATGAGTCAGTGCAGACTATAATGTTGTGTGTTTACCTGTGGGGGCAGTAGTGAGTCAGTTCAGACTGTAATGTTGTGTGTTGACCTGTGAGGGCAGTAATGAGTCAGTGCAGACTATAATGTTGTGTGTTGACCTGTGGGGGCAGTAATGAGTCAGTCCAGACTGTAATGTTGTGTGTTGACCTGT
>JBBIGC010000145.1:517078-529469 GCA_037576955.1 Lepidarchus adonis
CTCTCTCTCTCTCTCTCTCTCTCTCTCTCTCTCTCTCTCTCTCTCTCTCTCTCTCTCTCTCTCTCTCTCACCTCATCCGTCTCTCTGCCAGATGCCTGTCCAGTCCCCCGTCACCTCTGGCTCTATCCTGGCTGGCCGCTATCACACCACTTCATTAGCTCCCCACCCCTGTCACGGCGGCCTGCTCCCGGTGCTGATGACCGCCCTGCCGCCGATGGTTCAGGGGCCAGCCGGAGCCAGCGTGACGCTACGCTACACCACACGCTGCCACCAGAGCGAAGCTATGCCACGGACCGCTGCCAAATGCCTACACACTGGGACTGAGACTGATGAAGTCGTCTTGTCCCTCATACAATGACATGGCGGCCGAAAGGGAGGATTCCTCCACTGAAGACCATTCAAAAGCACAGAGATGACCGGGCAATCAAATCTGGGTCATTTTTCCAGGACAAAAATCATTCCGTCAAGACTAGGGATGCTGATGTGGATTTCCCTGTACGTATTAGCCAATACTCATCCAAATAAATAGTGAATAAATGAATAAATAAATAAAGCAATTAATTAATTAAATGATTAAAGTAAAAGTGCAAAAATTATAGTCATAGTTACCAGGATAAAAATATATACAAGAGGCTTATAGCTTCAATTAATAAATAAATTTCTATACATATGTATATAAAGACCCATAGCACAGTAATCCGGCTTCATCTAGGCAATAAAGCAGTAAATGCACTCGATTGAATATCAGTTTGATATATCGGTCAAATCATAACATCTGTCCAGTGATTATATTAGTTATATTATATTACAGATTATATTACACTCACTACACCTGGCGAATAACAGAGTTGGACCATGAGTGCTGGATACCGGCCCACAAGGACCAGAGCTGGGCCAAATAAACAAATTATATTTATAGATTATTAATTGATCATATAGTGTCAGAAACTACATAAACAAGCAATAAGAGCATTTTTAACTCAGCAGTGTTAAATACTGTAATATGCACTATCAACATTATCCTTGTTGCTCCAGATGCGAACTACAGACACCAGGCAGTAAGAAAGAAGTAAAATTGTATATTTTGTTATGCTAGAAGTGAATCATATCATATTAAACCAAATTTTTCTGATAAAAAAGGTTTTATGACATGCCATATATCTGCAGTCCATACAGTCCAAATATGCAAATGTCCTAATAATAATAAGAATAATAATAGGAGAAAATAAGTTAAATATCATATATTATTCATATAATTTACGTATGGAGCTCTCTGCTTTTTTCAGAGGCAGGCATGTCACTTATTTCCATATCAGCACTATACGCTATCTATACGCTATCTATACGCTCAGACTATAAGGTCATCGGTCAGTTCACATTACTACAACAGCACCAGGCCCTGCTCCCAACGCGCCAGCCTCCAGCCTCCATGCACTGTGGGCCAACAGACACTGTAAGGAACATGTATTATGATCTATTTGTACCTCAATTTGTTCCCGCAGTGTCAACATGATAGTCTAAGAAGCAACAGCTGAAATAAATAGTTGGGCTAATCCGTGGCCTCCTGCAGTGATGCATATAAGATTAAATCTCTGAACCCAACAGCACACTTACTATAAATTTCCATGAAACGGAATGAACATTTTGTAAAATGCAATAATAAGGAAAATCTGACATTTGAAAATTCTCCTGAATCTTCTTCTAAGTGACACAAGCACAAAGAAATGACTTTTAATGGTTTATATGACCAGTCTCTTTGTAAATCTAAATTAATTGCTTTATGTAATTTTTTAATTTGACACTAGAATATCTACTAAAGTTGAGACGAGGCAAAATAAAAGAGAAAATGTTATAGACGATCCAAGAAACATTCCACAATAAGTAGGTGGGCTTGGTAACAGGTGAGGGTATCATGAGTGGGCATGTAACACAGTGGTGATGTAACACAATGAGCGAAAAAACCCACTTGCAGAACTGCAATACTTAGTCTCCTCAGTTCCCATACAATTAAACAGTGTAAATCAAAGGAAAGGTGATGTAACACTGGTAAAAACCCATCTGTCCCAATCTTTTTTATGTGTTGTTGGTGTCAAATGTTAAATTTAATTTATATTTACAAAATACACTTGAGTTTCAAAGAAAAGACTTTTAATGGTTTATATGACCAGTCTCTTTGTAAATCTAAATTAATTGCTTTATGTAATTTATGTAATTAAACACTAGAATATCTACTAAAGTTGAGATGAGGCAAAATAAGAGAGAAAATGTTATAGACAATCCAAGAAACATTCCACAATAAGTAGGTGAGGGCATCATGAGTGGGTATAAAAGAGCAACGGGCAAAGGCTCTGTACACAAAAATGGGTTATGGCTTCCCAAACGTCATGAGAAAATTATCAATCAGTGCAAAAAGAACATTTCTCAAGAAATCTTAAATCAACTACAGTATATCGTAATGTAAAAAACATTCAGGAGATCTGGAGAAATCTCAGTTTGTGTAGGAAAAAGCTAGAAACCACTGTTGGGTATGCTGGACATATGCTGTCATTAAGACAATCTCTTTTCCTGGGAAGTGCATGGTTATTTCAGCAAGACAATGTCAGGATTCATTCTGAATGCACTACAGCAGTTTGTGGTTTCATAGACACAGAGTGTGTGGGTTTGACTGACCTGCCAGAAGGCCAGATCTGTCTCGTATTGAAAATGTATGGCATGAAGGGAATACGACAACACTAGCTGTTGAGCAATTGGCAGGAATAAAAAACCCCACTTGCAGAACTGCAGTACTTAGTCTCCTCAGTTCCCAAACAATTAAACAGTGTAAATCAAAGGAAAAGTGATGTAACACAGTGGTAAAAACCCATCTGTCCCAATCTTTTTTATGTGTTGTTGGTTTCAAATGTAAAATTTAATTTATATTTACAAAATGCACAAGTTTCTATGTGAAAACACAGATTTTTTTTGTTCTTCTGCCAATTAAATTGAGTTAAAAAATAATTAACAGGTCACAGATGACATTTGATGTACTTTTGCTTTAGGCTCAGTTTTCTACTTCTTCACTCTGTCCTTTCCTACTGCTATGCACTGTGCTTGAGACAATAAGCAGTGTTACTGAATAATAATGACATGATGAACGTACTATTTTAGGCGTTAATGCGAAAGCACAGTCTTCTCAACTCATTCAATCTACACATTAACACATCAACCTACAGGGTCACTGGGAATTTGTCGTAGTGTGACATGATCACAACCATACAGATAATTGAGAAAACTGCATACAGCACTGCTTGGAGTTGCACCACACTGCAAAGAAGATATTAATATACCACTATACCAGTCATTTGGTCATTTGTGTACATAATTTTTTTATTAATCATTTATATAATAATTTTTCTAACTTTTTAATCTCCACTTTATATATTATATTCATCCAAACACAAGAGGTCCTCGAGTTACACCGGGGTTCCCTACGAGTCCAACATAAGTCGAATTTCGACATAAGCCAGAACTCATGCAAATAGCTTACACCAGTCTCTCGCTGTATTACCGTAAAGCATCTAATAGGCGTTCACCTGTATTCTACTACCGTATATATGTGCTGCCACCTGCCTCTTGTCGCTATGCCCACAAAGCAACTATTTCCACCTTTTATCCACCTGTATTACCCACCTACTTTCCTGCACCGGACACTACATAGTCCACAATGCATTGCTCCTCATGAAACACGTCAAATCCCACAACAACATGGAAGCGCAACATAGCGCGCATATAGCTAACACCAGTCTCTCTCGCCGTATTACCGTAAAGCATGTAGTAGGCGTTCAACTGTGTTCTACATGTGCATCTCGCCAACTCGTGCTCTTGCCCCTAGTCCTAGAAAAGAAACTCTCTTTCCACCTCTTTTCCGCCTGTATTACCCACCTATTTTCCCAACTACAGACACTACATAGTCCACAATGCATTGCTCCTCATGAAACACGCCAAATCTCACAACAACTTGGAGCACAAACGCCATCATTTTTTAAAGTGCCGGCGACATAACCACAAATCGTTGTATGTTGAGTGCAACATACCTCAACTTCATTTAAAATCAGCTAAATGTCCAAACACTTACACTCTTAAAACAAATTCACCGCCAATGGTTCTGTGACCAATCAGAAAGATGCTGGAGGTAGTTTCTCTGCCATTGTGCAATCATCTCACTGCTTTACCCAATGTGTCTGTCTGACTAACCCTGTAGCAGACTCTGGTGATAGATAATGGTGGTAGATAATAATATATTATCTGATGTACTGATGCAGCACATAAAAATCAATGTTGCATTTGATCTTTAGTAATAAAATGTGCAGATTAAAATCTGTTTGCATGTGTGCACTCATGGAAATATATTATTATATTATATAATATAATATTATATAATATATATCATTTTAGTACAGTACATTTAGTAGGGTGGAGTGGGTGTAGAAGAGGGGAAAGAGAAAAAGGAAGGTTTATAGGAAGGTACTGTGACCGGCTTTGTTATACGGGTTGGAGACGGCGACACTGATGAAAAAGCAGAGGTGCAGAATTACAGTTACTAGGGTTTGTGTTGGGAGTGAGGAAGATGGACAGAATTAGACATGAGTAGATCAGAGGAAAAGCTCAGGTTGGACGGTATGGAGACAAAGGAAAATTGCGTTGGTTTGGACGTGTGTGGAGGAGAATAGGATGTAGAGGATGGAGCTGCCAGAGAAGAGGAAGAACAGAAAGAAACAGAAATAGAGTCGAAAGAGGAAAATGTGGAAAAGAAAGTGCTTCCGCCTTTCATTTATCAATTCATCACACCTGGTATCAGCTCTACAAGCTTTCTGAGCAGGACGCAGACTAGACTAACCCAGCACGAGCGTTCGCCTATTTATCTAAAACACTTTCCTGGAGATTGAGGATTTATAGCATAACGTCAAAGCTCCGACGTGTGCACTTAAAGAAGGAGGGGACGTGCTGACATCTCGTTCACCAACCGGCCATCCCAATGAGCTCATCTGCATACATCAACGGGACGAGCCACGCCCACCAGCAGCGTGACAGCGCGCCCGTCACACGGGGCCCAGGAAGCTCGGGCAGCGGCCTGCATTTCAAAGCCCTCCGCTGGGCTTTTATCTTGGAATCAGGATGTGGATCACAACTGGACGGCCGGCGCTTGTGTCAGCGTGAGGGAGAATCAAAGGGGATTGGTCTAACAGCCCGAAAAGAGGCGAGCCGTCCAAAAAAAATGATAGGCCAATTATGTCAGAGGTCAGACAGAGTTCAACGCGTGTGCCTGGGTGTGTGTTTGTGTGTATGTCTTGAGTGTGTGTGTGTGTGTGTGTGCGTTTTGCCTGGGGATCTCTAAAAGCACTACTCCGCTGTCATTTGCCTCACTCGTCTCCCTCTCCATCTCTTCCTTTCATCCTTCTGTCCTGCCTTCTCCTTTCCTCTCTCTCTCGCTCTCTCTCTCTCTCTCTCTCTCTCTCTCTCTCATCACGTAATCCTTGTGGGAGTATGACAGCAGCAGGCATCAGGAATGAGCAATACATATTCTTTAGAATGCTTAGGGGTTTCTTCCCATTTGTTGAAATCTGTGCATAAACATTGTTCTGCCTTCAAAACATGCGTCTGAACCTGTCCATCATACAGCAGAACCGTGTTCAAAATATTAATACTGCAGTGAACTGACATCACATTTGCAGCCATTCATATGACAATACAATGCAATTATTTAATGGGTTTATGTTAACAAGAATAACTCACTGTTTTTCATGCTAACGTTGAAAAATTGGGACGTTACATGGATGGTGCACTCTACATGCTATGGAGATGCTCCTTTTGCCTTCAGAGAACATAGAACATACGTCAGCTCACATTTTCCCAACCTTACCCTCAAAACTAATGGGGCTATCAACTGTTATATCTATAAATAAAACGTTAAAGGAACCAATTTTGGTCCACTTTGAGAAGATCGTTTAATCAACCTTCACTTCGTGTAAGGTTCTTTACTTGTTTATGGATTCTTCTTCGCTCAAGAGATGTTCTAACACAAGCTGTGTACAAAAATGGTTCTTTATCCATTGAAAGGCTTTCAAATAAATAGTCCTTCAATGGCTGGTGTGCTCAGATGGTCCTGGTGGGCTGGTGTCCAGCATAGTTTGGTGATTTCCCTGATCAGAACACCTTGTTTAATTCACCTGTTCATCACCAGGTGTAGTGAGTTTGTTTGAGGAGGTGAAGTACCAAACGTGCTGGACACCGTAAAGAAAATCATACAAAATTCATTTCAACCTCAACCCTGACCTTAACCCTCGAACAGATCATCACTAGATGATTTAGTAAATTCTTCAAATGATCGTTACGTTAATAGCATTTTTATTCTAATTTTTTGAAGAAAAACCTAAATATCATGGCGTTATTATTTTTCAACCAATTTGTATTATTTAAAAAAAATACATTAAATATAATATGCAAAATAAAATTGCACCCAAAATCCAGCAATGTTCTAAACAAAAACACAAGTTTTTGCTAGTTTTAATTCTTTCTTGTTATACAATATTATATAAAATAAGACGCTGTGTATCTGTCTGGCAGGAAGGCTGTAATTCTCATATATTTCAGTGTCTGCTAAGGAATATTAAGTTGTGTTGTGATTGTGTGCGTATGCTTTTATATCTTACAATATACGTATACAGCACGTAATCAAGAGAACGTTCTAGCTTCATGTTTTAGTCATTACTTTTATGTAGAAACGAGGTTTATTCATTTCTCCAGAATTGAAAGCAGTGCCGTTAACGTCGCTGAATCGTCAACATGTGCCTTTTAGCGCGGAGTGTATGAGCTCTTCCTGTTTTTTTGTAGGTCTCTGCCGGACTCTCCGGTTTCCTCCCACTTTCCAAAGCCTTTTAGCTTGACTGGCTAATCTAAATTGCCCATGAGTGTGTGTAAATGGTTGTGTTGTCCTGTGATGGGTTGGAGTCCTGTCCACCGTGATCCAGTTGGGATCGGTTCCAACTTCCCCATGACCCGAAATAGATACGTTTTGAAGCATGAATATATGAATTCAGGATGGAGAGGTACATGCAAGTCAACATACAAGACGTCATCGTCCAACCACACAATCCCCAAAGGAGCAGAATTATAGGATCAAGCCAAAATTCACACTCCTTTCTTCCTGCCTTCCCCCGGTCTGAACGCCTCTTTAACTGAGATGCGCTCTCTCCTGTCCTGACAGGCTGACATTGGTTCAGCTCCTAAGGGACTGTCCGGGCTTGATTGGGAGTCTGGGAGCGGAGTGTATCGGACGCCCTGCAAGGCCCCTGCACACACACACTCGAGACTGAGGGGGAGGCGGCTTAGCCGGAGCAGCCTCGACGCATCCAGCCAGGAGGTCACACTCTTGAGCTGAGGGCGCTAATCATTTCCAATTACGGATTCCTTTTTAATTATGAATTATGCATGAATTTTTAATTAATCTAATGTTCCGAAGGTTTTTCCTTTTTTTTCCCCACCGTGCCAAGATCTCAATCTAATTACTCTGCATTAAGTGGGTTGGCAGTGGCCCTGTCGCTGACCTTATGGCTGAACCCTGGGCGAGTCGCTCGCATCAATCTTGCTGTTGACTCACAGTAACCCGACGCTTCCATCACCACAGAGTTAAACTAGTGCAAACTTCGAGGATGTGGAAGGGAACAGTGACTCAAGCGCACTGGTGTGCAATGGTTCTCATGTGGGTCCTGAGTGTCAGATTAGAGGGCTTCATATAGGGCTGTATATGAATATATCTACCCTGCTGCTTGGGCAGTGGTGGCCTAGAAATTAGGACCTTGCTCTTGGGGTCTGAAGGTTGCAGGTCCCAGCCAAGGCACGAGTGAGGAACCCTTGAGCAAGATGCTCCACAGTTGCTGTTGATAGGTTAAATGCAGAAGTCACATTTTGCTGGGTTGAGTGTGTTCACAATGATAAATAGTCACTTTAACTACATTAATTATTACTCCCCACGAAAATCATGTGTCACCATCTCACACATTTACACTGTGTAATCATTATTCACACATTTACACAAAAAAAACGTTTTTTTTGTTCGTCTAAGTCCTCGTGTGTTTTCACTGGGATTTTAATTTGTGGTTTTCCATCGTCCTCAATAGCAATAGTTTGGAATTTGATGGTCAGGATAAAGTTTTGGATCAGACATGATGGGCCAGGGTTTGTTCCTGACGTTTGTGTGGGTTTCCTCCGGTTCCTCCAGTTTCCTCCCACTGTCTTGTGATTGGCTGGCTGCTCTAAACTGAGTGTGTGTGGATGGTTGCCTGCCACTGTGATAGGCTGCGTGTATCCTGTCCTGTGATTGGCTCCAATGATTAGAACAAGGTGTGTGTTCACATGGCTCTCAGGACTGTGTGGCCACTTAATGACTTATTATCATATAATTACCATAAAAATATGATGAGATATTGTGATTTGAAGTCGATATCGCCCATCCCTGGTTTCATGCTTTTGCTGATACATGACTGCACACACCAGTTCCTCACCTCATTTCTGTTTTTGATGCATTAAAGGCACATTTAATAAAATTAGAGTCATATTTTTGCTTTGAAGCCATGCTGAGAAAAGATATTAAACCACGATGATAAACTGCTGTGTGTGTGTGTGTGTGTGTGTGTGTGTGTGGCATTTAGCTCATTTTATTTATATTGCTGTGTGCTGCAGTTTAGTGCTGGCTACTCTCATTATAACTGGCCGATATATCATCCCAGACATAATTGTGATAAACGATATTATTGTCAATTTTACGATACAGATATAATGTGCTCAAACATGTAACAAAATTTTGATATTGAGGTTTGATAAAAGTATTGAGGTAGCAAAAGTACGTATACACCCATCAGCCACTCCTCACACTCCTCACACTGTGTGTTCTGACCCCTTTCAGATCCAGCATTGACTTTTTAAACCACATTAGCTCTTCTGGGTAATGTAATTCACTTCATCAGTCAGTGGTGTTAATGTTATGGCTGATCTGTATATACTGTGCAATAATGTGAAAACTGATCTATTGAAAAATAATAATAATATAAAAGTGAGACACAACTGAATTCACCAGGACGTCCCGCCACAATCAGTGCTGGAACTTAAGCTACGGGCGTAACAATGAATCGATTTATATTATTACATTATATATTATATTATATACTATATATTATTATATAAAATAGTGCATGAAAGTTGATGTGTGTTCATCTCACAATTACTTTGGCTTTTGCTGATGACTACATTGCTGTGTTTGACTTTTATGCCAATTATAATGTGTTGAAAAATAAAATGCTAAA
Source organism: Lepidarchus adonis (assembly GCA_037576955.1). Taxonomy (NCBI): domain Eukaryota; kingdom Metazoa; phylum Chordata; class Actinopteri; order Characiformes; family Lepidarchidae; genus Lepidarchus; species Lepidarchus adonis. Next base: position 526,417 of record JBBIGC010000145.1, read on the forward strand.
GCTTAAATGTTTAAAAATGATTGAGCAACAGCAAAGTGCTTGTGCTGCCACCAGAGAAGCAGAATGAAATGAACCAAAAATGAAATTTCTTCACATATATCAGCATCGCATTTGCACTTTATGTACGATCTCTGTATATTAGAGTTTAGATTATATCTGTATTTATTTTATTATATTGTATGGACGAGTGTCCATTTATACACATGTATATACACATGTATATTCATACATATATTTATAATTATAAATAGTATATGCACATGATTTTATATGTACATATATATATATATATATATATATATAAATGCATATTACGTATTCATATTGTAGATTGTAAATTATTGTATATTATATTTGTTCAGTATTCTATTCATTGTATATTTACATACTGTTGTTGTTTTTATACTGCTGTGCTTGAGAGACACCATTGACCGAAATCAAATTCCTTGTATGTGTTTACTCACATACTTGGCCAATAAACACGATTCTGATTCTGATTCTGATATATTCTATAATTTAAATTTAATAGGATTTCTTCTCTGAATAGTCCTGAATTCTCAAAGGTGTTTCAAAATGACCACAACGTTAGTATTAACACATTGCAGTGTCCATTTATATTCAGATGTTCAGAGAAATATTACTTTATGCAGAACATTGATTTTTAGATAAGGAGACAAATGAGTCTGACTGGATTTGTTCTGAGATAATAGTTTAGCTGCTTTACTGACTGAAGAACATAGTTGCATCAGTAATGCAGTGTCTTCCATTTCCCCATACTGACCTTAGAATCCAAATGTAATGTTGTAACATTTAAGACGGAACAGAAAATAAAGTTCCATTTAAGGTGGAACTGAAAATACAAAGCCATAAATTACACAACGAATAGACTATCTTGGGTAGCTTAATAACAGCAAATATTACAGTGTTTTATTCAAATTTTTAATGATTTTTTATTGTTTAAAATAGTTTTTACCTAAAAAAAAAGTCCTGGAGAATTTTGTTGGGGTTGAAATAGTTAAAGGTGAATTTTCCAAATGCTAAATATGACACCAAAAACCAATACATTAATATACAAATATGGTAATTATTCATGTCAGATTTAAAAAAAAATAGGTAATATAAATAAAATAAAAATATATATACACTAAATTGCCAAAATTATTCACTCACCCATTAGAATAATTAAATTCAGATGTTCCATAGCAACGTAAGTTACAAACTGATAACTGATACCGTTTTAAATTCATATTTTTATAATTATAAAAAAGACACTAATGGCACATTATCAGCAATACTGATAAAACTGTTGTTTATATCAAATTAACATCAGTATCTGTATTATATATATTGATCAGGATCTAAATGAAACAATACAGAGTAGATGTAACTGAGTTACATTAGTAAATACTCCACATATTTACCACAGTGGACCTGCTGGTGCCCTGACCACTCAATGCTGTTTTGCCACAGTGCTACTTCTGGTTCTTCTATTTCCTCCATCTAATGTCTATGAGGATTTACAGTCATACAGAGTACTGGCACCACAGGGGTTCAAATGCCCAGGAATATTCCCACCACACATTTCCTTTTCAACAGGAGTTCTTTCCGAGGTTCTCAGGCGTCCCACCAGTGAGCTTCTGAGCACCTGACATCACTGAAAGACCACAATCTACTGCTGTGTTTTCAGAGACACCACAATTTACCCCACGGACGGTTATTATTAGCTGATACGTGTAATCAGGGGTGTTATACAGGTGAAAACGTCTAATTGGACAGTGCAGGGGCAGAATGTGAGACACTGAGATATGTTAACACTTATCATTTACCTTCCTATATGCCACTGAGTGTGGTCTGGATAAGCTGTAAACGGGTTAAACTTAACCGCTGAAAAGCAGCTCTACCTAACCCCATAAACCTTACAGATCTGTATGTCATCCGCACACTTTATTTCCTCAATACATAATTATATAACTTGTTTCATAGATAACAAGTAGTAAATTAGACCTTAGATTCTCATAATTGTTTGCCTTTAGCTATATTTATTTATTTATTTATTTATTTATTTATTTATTTATTTATTCTGGATAAGACAAACAAAATTTTATCACATTTTCACACTTAAAGGACACATTTAGGCAGATTAACTGAATATTTCTTGATAAATTCACACAATTCACAATCAAAAAAAAGTTTTTTTTCCCCTAGTTTCTATTTTGCAGACCTTTTTGTACTTTTACAAAACAATATTTCTAAAAATAGTTGCAATAAAGTGTAATAAATGTAAATAAATAATAAATACATGGTACCTTTTTGTGTATTTATTTACTTATTTTTGTTTTAATTACATTTTATACCATTACATAATATCCGAATGTTTTCAAGCAACAAGGTTGTATAAAAACATCCTTTGATCGTTGATTTTTTGTGTGAATTAATCAATTAATAATCAGTTAATCATCCTAAATGTGGACTCAACTGAAAAGCTGTTATAAAAAGTGTATTTTTTCAATAAAGTTATATAAAATATACATAGATTATGAATGCCACCAGTCCCGCATGCCTGTGTGGGTTTTTACTGGGAGCACGGGTGTGTTTTTCTGAGCCATGTGTCCAGGCTGTTTCACTGCCTTTCGATCCCTGGTTAAGATGAGTGGCTCAAAAACTGAGCTAATTTTCAGTCTACATTTCAGGTCTTTTAAAAATAAAACTTCCAAAATTCTGATAAAAGTGTGTATAAATATTTAATACGTAAGATTAATGCTTTTTGGGCTGCAGCATCATTTGTCCATTTAACCATAATTGGCTTAAACACATTAATGCAGCATAATTAGCAAAATAAGCAGTTTTACGTAGGTAACTAATGTATTTAACAGTTGCCAAATTAATTTTTTGACGTAGATGATAAATATTTATGATAAACAGCGAATTAATGATGTTACACAGTGAGTTTTATGATCACGGTGGCGTTCTTATACTTACTTATATTTTCAGTACTGTATGTATTACACTAGTCTAGCCTACACCTGTACTGTACTTATATTTTCAGTACTGTA
>JBBIGC010000145.1:546012-568071 GCA_037576955.1 Lepidarchus adonis
GATAGTTTGCGGCCCCGACACTGACCCCTGGTGATTAGGAGTACCAACTACAGATTAGGACGCACAGTACGGAAGCAAACATATCAGCACAAACGTTAACAACACAACTGGGTGTGGATACGCACACGTAGCTCACAGCAAGTGTATTTCTGCCTTTAGGTGTCAAGTACGGGTTCAGTGCAGAGTCATAGAGTGTTAGATGCGTCTGATAATCTGATCCTCATCACAATACGATTCAAAACTGATTAATATTGCAACGATGCGATACCATAAAATTAGCAGCGACGTGATTCGCTCAATACTTTGGTCAAAGGTCAGTTTGAAATATGTTAAAATTTCATTTTACTACATTTCCATCAACTCACACATGCAAAGAGATTATAATATTAAAATTTAATATTATTAAAGGTCAAATACAGTGATGTAGTCATAAGCGAAAATGACTTCTCAGTAAAAAACACTGCCCAGTAAAATAAAGTCAAATGAATTGTGGAATGAACACAGCAAACTGCTGTGCTGTGAGTATCAATGGGTAAATTAAATCATGTGTGAACAAGATTATAATATATCGATATACAAATATTGCAATTTTATTTAGAGGTCGTATCGCTCAGTCCTTTTAAAGGCCCATATTTATTTATAGGGCTGATAGGAACCAGAGGTTTTGGTGCCTACGATATATACATATCGGCTTTTCTATATTATCCAATACCATGTTTTTATTGAGTATTCATAAATAAATGACAATAATGATGAAAAACTGTAACAAACCTGAATAATTGTTTCTATTTTCTTTAAAACTTTAGGTTAAAGGTTTACCTCAAAGTTGAACTTGAACAAATAAAAACTTTGAAACACTGCTATGGGCATCAGACAATTTCAAAAAATTATCTTCAGACTCCTGGTTCCATTCACAATCACAGTAAACAAGGTTCGTGTGGAATGATCCATGATTCCATATTAACAATGAAATAATACAAAAACAAAAATGAAATATTTAAATTCAGACCAATAGAAATGTCTTTTTTGATCATTATGGTACAAATCTTTTTTTTTCCCATACACGGTTGAGCATCAACCTAAAGGTTTAATACTGATGCTGATGATATAGTGAAGCTGCCATGATTTTATGAGATTTTAACAGCACAGTGAAACCCATTCATCTTTACAGGTCAAACCTAATGAGCTTCACAGTCTGAGCAAATGTAGTGTAACACAGACACACCTCCACACAGAGACACTGTAAATGTACACTGTCAGGTCTATCACATGTAAAACAGAAATGCAATCTCTCTCTCGCTCCTTCTCTGGGTCAGAGCGAGTGGTCAGGACAGAAAAGAGCAGACACGGGCTTTCCTCCCGAGGCCATGGCCACATGACTTGCGTGAGGTTGCCTACCAACACACTGTGGCTATTCTGCCACTCAGTGGGCCATAAAAATCGGCCTGGCTGACCCCATGGGTCACGGAAAGGGCACGGGGTGGGGGAGTGGGCATGGCTAGTAGAGGGCAGGCTGCTTCAGCAGAGTGGAAGAACAGCGGAGAGGCCATTAGTCGATTAAACTTGGGTGCAGCCATCAATATTCCACTAGAGCCAACGAAAACGTCGCTACTGCGGGAAAGACGAGGTTACGACAGATCCTGAAATATGAGCGTACGCTCAGGAATACACTCCTCATCACCATTACTACAGCTTAGCATCCACTGTGGCAAGACTGGCAAACCTCACCAGCTGATTACGGTTCACTTACTCCACTGTGCCCTCAGCTACAGTACTGACCCACAGTGGTGTAATATACAGGTATGGGTGGCAATGTGAGGATATTTATCATTATTGCTAACATTTAGCCAAGGTAAGTTTAATTATATAGCATATAATCATACGCAGAGGTCACGTAATGTGCTTTACAGAAATAAAATAAGCATAAAAGCCCAAAAATGGAAAATGCACAGTAAAATAGTAGGCAATAAAATAAATAAATAAAAAATAAATAAATAAAAAAAAATAAAAAGATTACGTTTAAGATAAAGCTGCTAAATTTCTGTGCTAGTATTTCATTCAAGGGGAATTATCAATATGCTTATCTGTGTATTTAAAGTAGTCCTTATCTTTAAATACGTATTTTTTAATTAAAAAGAACATAATTCATAATTATAAGTCTTCAATTTAGCAGCTTTTTTATATATATAAACTGATATGGATATCAAACAAATGTTTGAAATATTGCAGTTATACTATAAACTGATGTGAGAACCCAAGCAATCAAGGTAACATAATTTACTGCATTATATTAACCCCTGAGGAGGAATTACTCTCTGCATTACACTGATTCAAGGTTCTAACATAGACACCCAGAGTCATGGGCAGTGCTCATTCAGAAACCTACTACATCATCAATTAGGCCATAGTTGACCCTTAACACAATGCATTTACACAACTGCTGCTTTTGTACACCTCACTGACGTTCATTTGTTTATTAATGTCATTTGTTTATTCATTTATTTGTTTAAGGTGGCCGGTAAAATACTATATTTCTGGTTAGGAACTTGTGGGTTCAAGTCCCAGCCCAGGTACCACTGTGGTACTCTTGAGCAAAGTACCATTCTGCTCCACCGCAGCTGATAGCTGCTCACTTATCCAATCTCACCATGAACATTACCATATTTCCTCAACGATGGGCCGCGGCTTATACAGTACATTGATTTTCCAAACCTTGTATTGGGTGTGTCTTGCTTAAATGGGACGTCCTATCTAAAAACACGAAAACACATTCGCTAAAAGTATAACTCCCCAAGTGATTAGTTGAATGTAAATGTGCTGTTTACTGCAGCAATTAACCGTTAGAAAAGCAGCGCAAAGCAAAGACAGATCAGTGACGATGTTGTGTCACTTAATTGGTGCCACATCCAGCCTCTTCAACTTTTTCAGCCCTTTGCTACATTACATTACATCCTAGTGCATAATACAAGCTGGAAAAAGCTCAATTCAACAGAAATAAAAAAAATCAAAGTATATTGCCGCCTGGAAAAAGATGAGTTTTTAATTTTCGTTTGAACGACTGGAGGGTGGAGGTACAGCAGTACAGCGATATCAGTCATCCGTCTACATGTAAATTCTTCAGTATAAAATTAGCAACACTGAAATCCTAAAATTATTAGGTTTACCTTTCATCAAATGCTTCAAAGTCAGATCCATAAATAATGTCAATTGATACCTGTGCTGCTTTGCTGTTGCTAATGTTGGACACGTATTCATTTAAGATATTGCACATGTTGTGTGGAGCTTAAATTCTGCAGCGTAGGTCTTGTATTGTGACATGAAAGCGGTAAATTTTATCAATTCATGTTCAACTTATGTTCATATGGTATAATGTCACTACCTGTATACCGGTGCCAAGATGCTTCTACTTCAGATCAGTAAATTCAGTAACTCTGCTGCTAATAACATGCGCCATCTTATCTTAGAATTTCAAAACATAAATGAGCATTTCCCGTGACTAATAGAATGGGGACTATAATGTGGGTGGGCCTATTTTTGGGGAAATACGGTAACTAATGTCGCATTAGGAGTCTAGCCCAAGAAATCAGGGGTCAGATGGTTAGGGACAGTGGTGTTGGTGTTTTTCATGTAGGTTCTAGATTTTCCCACAATCTGCCAGACGTACCCTGGCTAATGACCTTCTTCAGATGTCTGATTGGCTGGATTACACACATTAGGAGAAGGGTAGGAGACAGGTAGATCTCCAGGAAAACTATTGCCCTACACCAGGGGTGGTCAGACTTTTTTAAATTACTTTTAAATTGGCCAAAGTCCAAATGATCTACCAACAATAAAAATAACAATAACAATAAAAAAGAGAGAGTATACTTTATATTTAATATATATATTGTTTACCTTGCATAGCAGCGTGAACATGTTTGGCTCAATGCAGTGCTGTACATTTATGACCATCAACAGCCAGAGCTGCAAAGTCCAGATATAATCCCCTCACTTTTCAGTGTGTAGTCAGTGTTGTACTTTTTAATAAACAGTCTGGTTTTAGTTTCTTACTTGGTTCAGCTCCCCCTCTCGTTTTTACTCCCTTTCTTTAGAAGTAAATAAACTGTTAGCAGCTAACTAGTTTTGTACTAGCGCGCGGTTGACCGAGCATGCACGGTGACACTTGTTACAACAGATGACGCTTGATTGGCTGGTCTGTATGTCAATCAACTGCCAAACGCCACAGTGGGGATGGATGATTGGCTCCATCTCTACTGCAGTGTTTTCTGTGGCTCATGTCACTCATTTTTATGCTGTGTGGTCTCACGTGTGCGGTAGTTTATTTTGAGAGACAGGGTTCCGCCATTGACTAGCGATGCCTTCGCGATCGACCGGTAGCTCGCGATCGACGTATTGAGCACCGCTGCCCTACACTCTACCAACAGCAAACTGAAGACTAGAACTGGGGTCAACCATCTTATTCATTAAGGCCAGTGTGTTTGCAGGTTTGATCACAATCACACCGAATATTACTCAACAGCTGCTTGGAAACTGAGTCTAGCTAATAAAACAAGTGAAAGCAGGATGCATCTGCAGGATGCGAGTGAAAATCTGCAGAATAAAAGTCAGCATACTGCCTTGGCCTACCTGTTACATGTTGTCTGTGACGCTACTGGAGAGTGAGAGGGGCTGACGGACCAGGTGCAGCCTTGGATCAGTTCAGTTTGAGAATTGATGGGGTGGGGTGGGGTGGGGGTGCGGAATAAAGGAAGATATGGAGTGGTTGGTGACAGTAATTAAGTATCCGGCTGGGCTCTGGTGGGGGATGCCACAGCCGCGGGCTATGCTAATGAGTCTGCTCGCTGGTCAGCACTGCCTTATTAGTGCACGGCCGGCAATATGGCGAGAAGGACGCGGGGCCGCCGGCCGCACACTGTCTCAAGTGACTAACGGCGCTCCACAGGGGGGCGGCCAATCCGGTAATTGCGGAGCTCTTAGATCAGGCCTGACTGACGAGGAGAAGTGTTGAGCAAAAACAAAACAGATTGAGGAGAAAAGGGACAAATCCAACTGACAACACATGAAACACCCTGAATTTTTGCAGATAATGGGAATCCGTTCAAAAGTAGAAGGACATTTCAGAGGAAAAGCTAAATCGGTTTGAGAAATCCGTATCACTATGCACTCAGTAGAAACACTCAGTGCTGAGTATAGTCCAGTACAATTAGTATTTAAATAGTAGTTTTTTGTAAAATTGAAAAAAAAAACATATATATATTATATATATATATATATATATAAAAGGTTTATTTTCTGCATTTACTAATTTTGTACAAAAAAGTTTGCAAATATAGGCAGGTGCCAAAGTTATCGCAAACTTTGTTTACGATATTTTGTCTAATCCTCATGGCTGTGTTCAAATAGTTTCCCTTCCTATCTGACTTTCTTGTACTTGTACCAATGTTTCAGAAACATGTGGGGACAGAAAATAATCTGCAGAAATGCCCCAATGCCTCCACAGTAAGTGCCATCTCTGAACAACACACCCACTTATCCACACACTGCCAAAGAGTCTTTCACAATATTACAATTAAATTAATATATTTATTCTCAATTTACAGTAATATTTCAACTTTCAGAAAATTCTTCAGAAATATAAACCAAAACGACAATTATTCTGTACATTTTTTATTGACATTTTCACTAAAGTCAGTTAACTACTTCACCTAGACGTTAACACTCCAACTACAAGACGGTACCAACGGGACATGGCACAAAAATCCAGCTCCAGTTCCACTAGCTCAAACTATCACACAATATTACCAACACTGGGAGAGTGAAGGTGAGCACTCGCTTCCTCCTGAGTCACATGAAGCTCCACAGCATCTTTTCAAACTGTCAAACATTTTTGATTATGACTTTCACATTTAAAAGCCACATTTGAAGCTTTAATTTCAGTTTGCAAACTGCTTATCCAATTTGGATTGCAGGGAAGCTGGAGCCAATCCCATGTGACCATGGGCACAAGACAAGGCTCACCCTGGACAGGAGGCCAACCCACCACAGGGCAACAAACAGACAGACAACCATTCACACACACTCACACCCATGGGCAAGTTAGAGTAGTCACTCAACCTAACCCACAAGCCTTTGGACAGTGGGAGGAAACCAGAGAACCCGGAGGAAACACTCCACACAGAAAGGCACCTGATCTGGGGATAAAACCCAGGACCTTCTTGCTGGTGTTTTGCACATCTGCCTTTTTATGTTTAGTCTGACGTCAACAAATGACAAAAGATTTATTTGCCTTCTATAAAACAAGACTGTGTTCGTGTCCCAATGCTTGGGTGATATCCAATGAGGGTAAAAAAGGAAAAAACATAAAGAATCCTCAGTATGCGGAAATGTACTGAATCTAATGTAAGTGTACAATCATTAAACAAATAGTAATTGGAATAAATAAATGTTTTATTCCAACACTCACATAACCTTGAGCTTTTTGTCCACAGAAGATGAGCCCTGGACGATGTTTAATGCGTTTCCCAGCTTTTAAACTCTGCTCATTGACAAAATCCTGCAAGTTTCCACATTAACGCAGCTGCTCGTCACGCTGTACAGCAGCCGGGTATCGTCCTTCAGGCCCTCCAGCCTGATTTCCACTGCAGCTCCACTCCTGCAGGGCCTCCGTGGTGCTCTGAACGGCCCCATCTTTCACAGAGCTGGAGTGAGACCACACTCGCAGCATGGCCCCTGCTATATATAATGGCGGCGATGTCGTACTGAAGTGTACTACATATTACCATCTGTGTATTTTCGGCACGGACTCGGCGGTCTGCGGGCACGGTGGGCTCCGTGCCAGAGGTGAAACAGGAAGGAGAAGTGTTCTTGGAAGAGAATGAGACGGCTTTGGCTCGGAGACCTCTGAAATTCCTCTTTGCAGATGAAGCGCCCTTTTTCGCTCGGCCGTTGATTTTCTGCCCCCCCCCCCCCCTCTCTCTCTCTCTCCAACTCGTCCATTTTTAGAGACGGCGTGAAAAAAAAGCTGATAAAAAACACAACCTGGTCTAAAAATCACAGATTTACCTTCAAAGAGGACTGAAATCCCAGATTCAGCAGAACTATGTATCCCCTACTCTGGGTCTGCTGAGGAAAGTAATCGCGCCCTTGTTTTGGAGCAGCGATCTGGGGCAGTACTAGGTAAATTTAAGGAAGCGGAGAGCTGCGTTTTACACATAGGAGAGAAAACGGATTAGGCCTTAAGATTATATGAATCACTGACAACCCAAACAACATAAAAAAAGAGGGAAAAAAAGAAAAACGGAAGGATTGCTCAGTGTGGTCTGCGAGCGCTTGGCAGAAGCAGAAGAAGGGAGATAAAAGTAGCAGTGCGCATCGCATGGGGACAGGAAGCAGGGGTGGGCAGGAGTAGGTGCTATGACGCTAATGGCACAACAGGCACTTGCAACAAAGCTATGGCCGCCTACCCAGGCAGACGGGGGTTGGGGGAGTGCACAGGGACGGGTTAAGGCGGCCAGGGAAACTCTCCAGCTACTGTAAATCACACTCCGTCCTACTAACACAGGCCGCGGCCGAGCCAAGCCAGGCTACAGCCACCCAGAGCGGGAGAAAGGAGGGTTGGGGGGTGTAAAAAAAAAGAGAAGAAAGAAAGGGGTGTGTGTGAGAGAAAATGGAGGAGGAGGTAAGGGGGTTAAAGGAAAAAAGGGAAAAAAAGATGGCTTTTTTTTTTTTTTACAGTGATATTGGTTTGACAGCAGCTTGGCAGCGGCGCCTGCGGCAGTGCCTTCCTGGACGCGAGCCTGTCACTCAAAAACAGGGACACTAATCAGGATTGGTCCCGGTTCCATCCTCGGGAACGGGGGAGGTGGCTCTTCTTCTCGGCCATTAGAGAGAGAAGGACAGGGGAGGGAGAGAGAGAGGGAGAGAGAGAGAGAGAGAGAGCTGCGGGAGAGAGTCCTCTCATTTACATGCAGGTCCAGGAGGACAGCACGCTGATTCCTTTTCCAATCTCCATGTTAAACGGTGGCCAGGGCAGCCGATGGTTACTGCCGCATTGTTCAGCCCCGGCACTCTCTGTCACGACGATACCCATCTCGGCTTTCAGAAAGAGCGAAAAAGACACGCGGGCCAGATAACTGCGCCCAATATGACCGAAAAACCTGCCGTGCCAAAGGAGGACGTGCAAGTTATTTCCGTCTCCCGTGCGCCTCCCTCCTTTTTTCCCCCTTTTCTGGCCTTGTGTAGATACATCCAGGTGTGTCGAACACTATCCCCTCGACAAATGATTGCGAAGAAAGAAAAAGAAAAAAAAAACAGCGTAATGATCACTATGACAACCATGGCTGTGCCTTTGGCGGGAGGATAAGGCTGACATTTCGCGTTGACCTCAGCGCTGAATTGAGGCGTCATTTGAATTGAAGACTACATTAGAGCCACCGTCGCTACGAGGCTGAAATGCACTCACCAAAAACCAGACAAGGCCAGTGTCAGCTTGACTTATGCTGCTGGGAACCCATGGAAGGTGGGCTGGCTGAGGAAGACCCTGCGAGCACCAAGCAACACAGTTCTGCTAATCTGAAAAACCTTATGGAGGAAGTGAAAATGCATAAGTGCACCAACTGGGTGGCAGAGAGGATTAACAGTTTGGCATCATGAAGCAACGCAGCCCTCAGAAACTCTTCAACGGTAACGTCCCATAACCACGAGGAAAAAGACGCTGGTCTAGTGAAAATGTCATTTCTTCGTAAACCATCAGCAAAACTAGTAAAAACGCACTGAAGTTGTCAAAGTTGTCAAACTTTTCACACTCAAAGTCACTTTTAATTCCATTTATAGACAAACTTATCCAGTCTAACCATGAAATACCTAATGCAGCATTAGGAGTCTAGCCCAAGGAAGCAAGAGTCTGCTGAATGGGGCAGTGGTGTTCGTGGTTTTCCTGCATATTCTCCCACCTCAATCTGTTACACCTGCCCTAGCCAATTACCTACGTCTGATTGGCTGGATTAGATCCAGTAGTCAGCAGTTAGCGATGTCGCCTAACAGCAAGAAGGTCCTGGGTTTGAGTGTGAATGGTTGCCCAGCAATGGATTGGCCTCTTGTCCAGGATGAACCCTGCCAGCTGGGATCTGCTTCAGCTTCCCCACAATGCAAAGTGGATGTCATTTGGGGAAATGGATGGATGAATGCATTAGCAGGCAGGTAGATCTCCAGAAGATGGGTTGAAGACTACTGCCCTACACTATACCAACAGCAATCTTCTCTTCTTTGGCAAAAAAGAATAAAAACTTTGACTGAAATAACGAATAAATAGGCCTATGTCAATGAGATGTGACAAATAAAAACTTAACAGGTCATTATAATGGGAATAAAATGATAAATAGTAGTGAAAACTGTTTAAAATGGCAGCAGGCAGTGAAAATGCCTGTTGTGGTGAGGCAAACTGGGCATTTGAGCTCATAGGGTCTGATGAATTTGTGAATTTGTGAAGGATTGGTTTGGTTTCAGAGATAAATACCCAGAATGCATCACTTCAAAGCATGTGAGAAGGTTCTCTCCACTCATTGGTCATCGTTTTTTGGGTTACGATTATACGCACAACCCATACACACCAGGAGCAGTGGGCTGCACACAAGGGCAGCTACGATGCTGGGCACTAAGCCCACTTCAGCCAAGGATGTGGGAGGGTGAAAGCACTGTTTACTCACTCACCCTACCCACATATTCCCTGCCATTCTCAGGAACCGAACCAGCAGATCTCTGGTCCTCTTCTCTGCCCCTACTCATTCAATCCCAGAGGGGGCATTGGTGTCTGCATTTTACCCATCTGAGGCAGTAAACACACACACACACCGTATGGACGTGCTGGCTGGGTCAGGGAATTGAACCAAAGACCTTTTGATCACAAACCCACTTCACTAACTTTTTGGCCATGACTACCTCCAGATGCTCCTCAGTTTGTCATTATGAAACGAAATGTGACCATTTAACCTATCAGCTATCAACAGTGCCTAAGGAGCAGTGTAGTAGGACAGTACCTTCCTCAAGGGTGCCTGGGCTGGGACTTGAACCCACAACCTGTTCACAAAGGATTTGGGCCAAGGGAACATCTTTTAAATACTAAAATACTAAACACATTCAGATGAACAAGGGAGCTGACACTGAACACATACAATGACCTGCTCCCTATCAACACGTTAAACCAAAGTCACGTTCAGTAGGATTAACACTCTTCACTTATTGTCTGTTTAGAGCAAAATCGCAAAGTACACCAGGCAGCTCAAAGCGGATCCTATTTAATCACTAACAAACTGCTCCAGAGTTCGTTTGGAACCAAAGCAAGACCACCTCCTATAAAGGGCTTTAGTCTGCACCAGAGTGCCATTATTGTGTTCACATCTGACCAAATAATCCAAATCTAATACACAATAGGCTATAGGTGAACCTTAACAATTGGCATTTGGTAGACGTTCTCAAGAGAAATGTTGAGCAATTGGGGGTTAAGGCGCTTTAGCCTGGGGTCTGATTTTGGGATTCGAACCCACAACCTTTTGGTCAAACCCACTTCTCTGGCCAATAACACAAGTTTTGATTCATATGATGAAGCTGTAACCATTTAACACATTTATTTTAGGTTGTTTTCATTTTTTTTAAAAAACATTTTTACTTCAGTTTTCAGCCCGAGTGCGTCCTGAAATTCAGAGTCAGTGTCATTAAACTTATAGCCAAAAAGCCTAATGTAGCTAAAAAGAAACAAAGATTTATACTACGGCTAAACGAATTGAGGGAAAATATTTTTTTATTTTAAATATTTTTTTTATATTTTATAATTACATTTATTTTATTAATTGCATCAATTTTAATGTTTTTTATTGATTGTTTTATTGATTTGTTATTTTTTACCCAGGTTTTTTTTTCACCAAGAATGTCCACTCGAATGCTATACATACTGTGCCAAAATTAAACTCAATAAACCCAATAAACACTTCTCTCTCTCAAAAAAGCACTCTCAAATTTCTATATAAAATAATTTATATAATAAAATATAATTGGACAGCCCTAAATTACCTCCAAAAATCATGACTATGTGTAAAGAAGAAAATCGAGCTCAAACTGGCTTGAAAGACAATTCCCTTCAGTTTCAAAGAATATTAGTAATATTAAAAAGGGAAACTCCATTACAAACAAAATAACAACAACACAGTTTGGGGCAGATACCTTACTTTAACTGAGGAAATAACTAGATAGATAGAAAGGCATAAACATCTCACACCAGACACTAGGATAATACAGTGAAACGATATACAAGCTAACTGTTGGATATTACCCAGGACAGCGTAGTGGATGCTCTGACAGCAGGCCTCAGTAATGGCTGCTCTGCTGCCAGCTCCACTCGCCAGTAGAGTAAATGTCCTTGTTTAACAATATGAGCAGAACGCAGGAGCCACGTATCAAGGGCAGGGGTGGATCGCAAATGCTGAGAAGTTGTCCGCGGATCTACGAGATGGACGTGGCCCGGCACTCTTCAGGTAGCACCTGCATTTTCAGGCCCGTAAATCAAGCCCCGGCGGCAGTGACAATGGCTTTCGCAGAGATGACTTCACATCATGAACATAACTCCTCGCTTTTGTAAGACAGCCAAACGCCTCTGCTCTCTCCGGCTGATATATCGCTTCCCTTGAAATGTGTCAATAGCCGGGGCGGCCCGTGCTCGCTGTCCGTTCGCATGCTTGCACTTTTAATCTCCTCGGCACCGGTTCCGAAAAGGCCCAGCTGAGAACCCGCTAGTTCAGCTCATTAGCAGCCTCTGCTTCTCCGGGCAGGACGGCTCCGCGTCCGAGCTCTGACGGACATGAAGATGGCCTTTAACTGGGAAAATCCCCACTCTGGATCAAAGATGTTCCCACATGGAAAACACAGGCCTCTACTAGTGCATTTAAAGTGACATTTTGGCAGAAAGATAAGATTGACACAATTTTAGCCGAACCTTAGTCAGTTTGCCCAGACAGAACTGATGTCCAGTGTTGCCAGGAATGTTCTGTGCAAAGCAGCTGCTCCGTATATAATGTATTTTACAGCAACAAGTTTGTCAACGAGTGTCCATAGTGATTTTGGAATATAAGTATAATAATAAGGCCTAATTCTTGGTGAAGTGGGATTGTGATCAAAAGGTTGTGGGTTTGATTCCCAGAACCAGCAGCAGGCTGAAGTGCTCTTGAACAAGGCACCTAATTGCAAGTAATTTCCTCCAGAATAAATAACGTTTTTCTGATTCCCGGTGTGTGCATTCGCTGCCTCGGATAAATAAAAGGAAGAGAATAAATTTCTCTTAAAACTAAATGAATGAATTTAACAAATATATAAAATCAATACTTAGTAAGGCATTCACAGCCTTCTGGATGAGTGCTATAAAGCTCTTAAAAATTACTAAAATATATGTATTAATAAATAATAATGTTATATGTTTAAACAAATAATTTAATTTGTTTAATTAATCAATAGTAAGTGCATTTATAGCACTCTGGGTGGGGGCTTTTAAAGTCTTAAAAATAAGTGTAATATATTTGTATGAATAAATATTGATTTAACAACGATGATGAATAAGTAAGTAAATTAATTTTTAAAATAATTTTTTTATGTAGTAAGGCATTTATAACACTCTAGATAAGTGCTATTAAGCCCTTACATATGAGTAAAAAATTTTAATTAATATATAACAATTTAATTGTTATTATAAATAAATAAATAATGTTATACTTAGTAAGGCATTTAAAACACTCTGGATTAAATAACTAGAATTAATTTTAAAGTTATTAACAGGTAGATGTAGTAACAATTTCTGCACTTTTCCACATGTTTTTGCATCTTTACTACTTTCGACAGTTAAGCACATGAAAAATATTGCCATTAACATACAAATATCACATCAGTGCATCACTACTAACAGTCTGAAAAGTCATTGGCAAAGGTGAGTGAGAGCTACAAGTCTACTGTATTGTGGATTACATCACCATGCACCAAGCAGGGAACAATATTAACTAATGTTTCACCTTCCTTCACACACCACCATCATCTACACCTGAGCAGGCTCAGAGACCACTGTACCACCCTGACACTATAAATGATAAGGAAACTGTGCTACGATGTAAAATTCA
The DNA here is from genome assembly GCA_037576955.1 of Lepidarchus adonis. Taxonomy (NCBI): domain Eukaryota; kingdom Metazoa; phylum Chordata; class Actinopteri; order Characiformes; family Lepidarchidae; genus Lepidarchus; species Lepidarchus adonis. The sequence goes on from JBBIGC010000145.1 coordinate 559,164, forward strand.
CGGTAAATATCAAGCTGATGTGTGATGTAGTTATGTTGATGATGATTGGTGGAGTATATTATTCTATTACTCCATTGCTTCAATTACTTCTTAGCTACATATGTTTTAACTTCATACACCAACACGACTTGGCCGTTGATCTAAATCAGGAGTAATGACAAATTTGTGTAAATTCGATTCCTCAAGATCACCCTGAAGAATGACTACATTCCATGAGTAACTCAGGGCAAACTTACGCCTCGTAAAATTATCCAGACTCCGGCCTTGTGGCCTCTAATCGCATAAACTTTGGACTTGTGTTCTGTAATACTGATGTACTTTAGATCAGTGGTCCCCAACCACCGGGCCGCTGGCCGCTACCAGGCCTTACATAAAATTTTACATTTTTTTGTTAATACGATCTCAATCCGTAGCATCTAAGTGTGTTAGAGACTCAGCTTTGCCGCTATTCTGGATGAAAGTTATGGCAAAAAACCCCGAGATCACCACAACAGCACTGAAAACTTATTCTGAAAGGAACGTTTACACGTTACCATAGTGACCAGAGTGCGTGAGGGGCAGAGGAGTACGTTACTCTGATCGTTGTTAGCGCATTTCAGAAAGACGCTGCTAATAAAGTTACATAATTACACAGTGGATTCACCTTTATTATTATATTTACAAAATACCACAGTTTTTTTGTTGGTTGTATCATTTTAGTAATTTTTTTTTATCCATTACACCTTACATGCCAGTACTCGAAAATGCTGTCTGATGTGAAACTGGTCCTTGGCGCGAAAAAGGTTGGGGACCGCTGCTTTAGATCATACTGTTGGAACTGTGAGGTCTGCTAGTGTATAAAAAATGAGAAGTAAGCTCAGTTCACATCCATGGTTGATACTGACACCAAAATCTATGTTTGCGTATTGACGGTTTAATATTTTACATTTTTTAATTAAAAGAAATAACTCATAACGGGCAGTGATAACCTGGTGGCTAGGACCTTGCATGAGGGATTGGAAGGTTGCAGGTTCAAGTCCCAGCTGAGCCACCACTGAGCAACCCCGTCCCATTATTCTGCTGAGAGCTGCCTGCTGTTCCACTTGTGAATGGGTTCAATTTCACTTCTTCATATATATTGCACTATGAATTCTGGGTAACTTGACAGCCAAAGGCTGTTGACGACAAAATCCCAAGTGGCCTTTCTGGAAATTCGCAAGCCTTCTTGCGCCCCAGATGAATGGCAGAATTACCGAGGACCACGACCCTCCTCGGTAATGCGCGCGTTACGTTGGCGCATTGGCACGGCTGGCGAAGGCTGGCGGTTTAGATTGGGCAGTAGAAAAAAGCCACCATGAGTTCAGGCTGTAAAACACTTTTACATGACCTAAATTCAGGATACAACTGGGGCCCCGAAATTGTCTAAATCAGCGAGGACAAACGTGTCTTGTCCAACACGAGCAGAGGCTCTATTTTAAGGGCTGAACTAGGCCTAACTCCTCACTTCTCCCACTACAGCCGCTATCCCAACCGCCATCGCAATCCGTTTGTTCGGGGAACGAAGCCTCTCAGAAGGCGGATATGGAGATCGCTCAAATGGGGTGACAAGACAAGCTCACCACCTGGAGGCCATTTGAAGGTGTTAAAAAAAAAGAAAGGATAGAAACGAAAAGCAGATCACTCTATTCTATTTTTAACCTATTAACTTTGCCCAGTTCGCTCCCCCTCCCCCACTCACCTGGCTGCACTCCATTTAACCAGAGTAACAATCCTAAAGTGATACCAGCCCACCCCTCCTCGCTCTCTTTCCCTCGACATCTGAGGAGCCTTCATTCTCTCGTCCTCGTCCCCCCCCCCCCTTCTCTTAAGACGGTCACGCCACGCTGGCTAATAAATCACATCCCCTTGTCTGGACGGTGGGCAGCCTGGGCCGAACCTGGGCGTTTGGGCGTTAGGAGGCTGTTAAAGGCCGTCCTGCAGGGGGCTGGACGCACTTGTGTGGTACAACAACAGAGAAAAGCGCCTCCAGGCCCAACAGCTCCACTCTCTCTCTCTGGCTCTCTCGCTCTGCCTCTACCCCCTCCTTTCTTTCTCTTTCCCCAGTTGAAGCTGCGAGCTGTTCCTTATGAAGCTGTGCCAACAGTATGCCTGCTACTCCTCCTGCGAGATGGTTATTACTCAGTCCAGGGCCGAAGTAGCCAAAGGGGCTGCTCTCCGAGCTGTACATCTCCATGTTGTGACTTGTCAACATGCGGAAAATCGTTACCCAGCTCAGGCACTTCTGTTCCACCAAGGCTTTGATTGAGGAAGGGGGTTGGAGGACTGCGTTGGGGGTTGGGGGCGGGACTATGTACGTGTGCATTTTTTTTGTTGTTCCATGTCAGCACGGCTTCAAACACCAGGCCACGGCACTTCCTCTCGATATTGAGACGACGTGACTCCGTCAAACATGGTTTCGGCTTTGATGGCGAGGTGGGCGGACGACTCGTCCATTTTAAAACAGAGGGGGCCTCGAGTTATTTAAAGGCTTTCTCTCTGTCAAGTGGTTTCTATAATGTGTGTGCCTATGTGACCTCGCTCCTTCCTGTCCTTCGGCCGCAAAAAAACGTCTGAAACTTCTCAAAAAAAAGAGGAAAGAAAATAATCTCAAGGCTTGACGTACTCAAACATTTAGGCTACAGAGCAAAAGAAACAGATGTGAGCGGAGAGACACACATCAATCATGTCTGCAGCAAAACAAACCAGTACATGTTGGTGCTGTCGGGAGAAACCGGCTCCGTCCTATTTTGCATCAGTAGAAAAGCTGGGCTGCGGTTTCCTCTAATAGAAATGGTCAAAAATTACAATTTTGTTCCATTTACTCACTATAGGGGTAAAAAGTGGGTCCTGGGGGTCGGTGTCCAGCACAGTTTGGTAGTTCCCCTCCTCAACGCACTCACTACACAGAGGGAAATCTCCAAACTGTGCTGGACACCAGCCCTCAATCCTAAATCCTAAATCGTTTTCCCATACAGTTACTTTGGACATACAAGGTTTTGTTCGGGTGGTGATAATAACTCTATATATTATATATAATATATTCCTATTAGAGATGACACATCAGTATCGATGATCTGAGCCCATATTAGCACAAACTGGTCAGATTAGTGTAGTGACCTAGTTGTTAGGACCTTGGGATTGGAAGGTCCCAGCCCAGGCACCACTGAGGTACCGTCCTGCTACACTGCTAAGTGAAGATCTTAAGTGAAAAATCAGACATGTATCGTCACTGTCAGAACAAAACCTTGTATCTCTGTTTTTGTCACATTTTTACAAAATTTGTAACCACCATCTGAAATTTGATGATGAACGGAGCAGCAGAAATGAGCACATTTTACATCAACCTCCATTACGAGTGATGCTTTTCTTGCCATTTCGGAGATACAAGGTTTTTCGTCTGACAGCAGTGATATATGTAAGTATTGGAACGGTTCCATGGTCATCAGCCAATACTGATCTGACATTTCTTCAGTAAAAGAGCTTCTAACTGAGACACTTTACTTAAGATAAGCATCAAAACGTAAACTCTCACGTTCAAACAGTCCACAAGTGTGAGCTGTTCCACGGTGGATTAGCTGCAGGACTGGATCCTGTTTATTCCTCATTTATTCCTGCATTTTTTGCTGATATTGTCCCATCTATACACTGGAGACTACGTGGTGTTTGTTGACCGTAGCGAGTTGTCAGTATGTATTTGTTGGGAGGTGTTGATCATATTTGTCTCCCAGGGCAAAGGGGTAGTGTGGGTGGGTGCAGTTTGTCGAATGGATATTTGTGGAGACTGTGTGTGTGTGTGTGTGTGAGGGGGGCACGCAATGGTTCCAAAGTATATATGCCAAATATTTGGAAAAAAACCTCTTAATTTTAAAATACAGTCAAATCCTGGCAGCTCATCCCCATTGGTCCAGGGCCTAAATGTGGCGAGAGGTGAGGGTGGCGAGCTATGGGGGGGTCATGGTTACAGTGCTAGCTCACTTTTTTTGCTGTGTTTGTCATATACGGTAGTAGAATGTATGTTAATACTGGATTCCCATGAGAGACATTGGCATTCACTATATGCACGTTCATGTTTCCGCATGCCGCTATCATGTTGCCGGCTGTTAATAAAGCCTCCATCATTACATGTATAAGTTAATCTGGCATTAGTTAATAATGAAAAAACAAAAGTAGCATTAGCAGCAGTAGCAATAGCAGAAGCAGCAAACTATAGAACTACTGGGAGCATTCTAGGCTACAGCGTTAACACAGGCACAAGTTTGGCAAGCTATAGATGGAGAAATGCATACCCCGGGCACGTTGTACATTATGGCAAGGGCGAGTTAAATGGCTTAACGAGGTTAATAACATGGAAGGAAATCTGTTCTGCGAGAGGCGAGGCTGGCGAGATAACGGGGTAGTAACATTAAAACTAGGGATTGTTTATTAAGGCTTCGACCAAAATGTGACATCTAAAATTCAATGTGTGGGTTCATTCTAGGGCACATTGATCTGATACTGATAATGGATATCAATACTGGATCGGGCAATAGAACAGTGGGCTGATCCATGGAGCCAATTTATTAAATTCAGTTCAGTCATTCTACTGAGTTCATACTATAGAACTGTAATTCTTACTCATCTTTAATATTCTTTTTATCAAGTTGCAGGTCCACGATTTAAGAATAATTGATTCAGTTAGAATATATTAATGTAATTGTTACATTTAGTTTCATGAAATAGCCTAATGTTACTTTACACCTAAAAAATATCATAGTCAATTTACAAAAACTGAGCCAATTTCGTTGTCAACATGTGGGACTGAATCGTGATGAAACTTTCTAGTAAATGTTGGTCATTTCTAGTGCTCCAGTTGTCATTAAATGTTGACGTGTTATGTTAATTGCAGTTGCTGTTATAAAGCTATAATACAGATTAGGGCTGTGCTAAATAATTGATTTGCCAATATATCACGATAATGACTTTCACAATATATTATATTGATTTTTTACTTTAAAAAACTTTTTTTTTTCAGTGGGGAAGAAACATTTTAGAGAAATTTTGGGGTTTTCTACTTTAGATATTGGTGCGTTGAACTGTTTCTACACCAGCTGGTCTTGGAAGGTCAACAAAAGTTGCTTTCCTCTACACAAACTGCTCACTGATATTGCTACCATGTGGAATATATCGCAATTGACAAGATATCGCAATGTATTGTCCTTGCCCACCTCTAATAGAGAGACAGCTACAATATATACAACATCTTCAAAGCTCAAAAAGCCTCTGAAAGCCTATACATGGATGGTAAACTGTGCGGGTCACGCTGGCGCACCACTGTAGGTCTCAGTAATATATAGCAACACATTCCAAAGAGCCATTTGCTCCCCCAACCATTCACCTGCCCCGTGTAGCTTCTTTCTTTAATTATGAGTCAGCCAGGAGCCTTTAAGGCTATACCTGTGATGAAAGCCAGGCGGTCCAGCTCGCCAGATTAATCTAAATGTTCTGGTTGGCTATGCCCGGCTGGAGCCGTTCTGTGGGTAAGCGCTTGTTCGGGAGAGCATCCGCCGCCCCCTCTGCCTTGCCCTTTAATTCATTTCTGAGCGAAAGCCTGTGTATCATTATTCGCTTGAGCTGAACTGGGCAGACACCGGTGAGAGAGCCTGATCAAGTTGGTGGAGCAAAAGGGGGGCCGACGGAGGAGAAGAGGTGGGTGGGGATGGTGGGGCGTGGGGGTGGGTTCTTGGCAGATATTTCCAACAAATCGGATGCCAAGAGCGAAATGGAAACCTCCCCTCATTTTCCTCTCCCCTTAATCCAATGTTTTCAAGCCCTACCCCAGCCAAGGTCATTATAATCATAGAAGAGTGGAAGGGAGCCAGTGACCCACCATTACAGTAAAGGTACAAAGCTAGCTACCCAGACACACACACACACACACACACACACTCCTGCACGCACACTTCTGCCGTCGGTCCGGTAATGAAGATACAGCATCCGTGTAATGCTCCAGTTCCTCCATTTGCAAAATGCAGATACCCTGGAAGCTCATAGGGCTAAAGCAGAAATGGCTGTGTCCCCATAGGGAGACATTTTAGCTGATGGCAAAGGTCAGGGCGTAAGAACGATATGGGCTGTGGGTTTCCACAAAATGGTGGCCTTCAACTGAGACAAAGAGCAGCAGAGAGCAAGGAGAGAGAGGGAAAGAGAAAGAGAAAAAGAGAGACAAGAGAGGGGGGAAGAAAAAAAAAAAGAAAAGAAGAAGTGGTAACCTCATTCAACCTCTGTGGCTCGGTGGAGAGCCTCCAAAAAACATCCTAATGAGGGATCAACATTTTAGACTAGGCACCGGACTCTCTCCTTTAACTGGGATTAATTTACAGGAAGACGGCCGAACTCCGACCCCACGGCTGATGGAAACGTTCAAAGTTCCCCTGAAGGGAAAGGCGGCGAGGTTATAAAAGGTGTCACGGTTTCAAGTGCGCCACTGGAGGCAAAGGTTTCATATTTGACTGGCAAAAAGAGGGCATGTGACCTGGCCTGGCCTCGCTGCCCTCTGGCCCATTTTCCACATGCATGTGCTGGCGAATGTTCTCATTTACCTACGGAAACAAAAATACACCAAGAACCAGGGCACTTCAAAGTGAATTAACACTGATTTGAGTGGAACCAGACGTCTGCCACTGAAAGCTATTACATGAAATAGTTACAAATACGCTGCCTGTTGCTTAAGACATTGTTTTACGATATTTTTGAGAAGCTTGCGGCCTACAAAACCTCGTTCCCAGCTGAGAGGCACTGAGGCAAAATGGTCCCCACAGAAAATGTGCAGATTTGCAGCTATTTTATCATCAACGCTGCTTATAAACACAATTAGATGAAAGATTATTGATATTTTTTGGGTAATTGGCTATATTTATGCCTGTATTTCTTTTTTCGTGTTTGTGTTTGTTTTCTTTCATTGTTTTATTAGTTTCTGTATTTTTATTGCTATCCATTGTCAACCAGAAGATGATCTGACCTTCTGAGTCTTGGTTCCTCCCAAGGTTCTCAGAGTTTTTCGCTACCACCGTCACCTTTGGCACCTCAATAGGGGTTTGGACCCAGACTTTGTTCAATTGCTCTATCAATGTGGAAAAGCTCTACAGAAGAACATTGAACTGAATGTTAATGACGCCTGGTTCCTATCAGCACCACTGTAAAGAAATCAGAACCATTGTGCATCGCTATAGCCAAAAATACTCTGGATCTACAGAAAAGTGAGTATGGATGTTAGCTCCAGGTGACAGATCATTGGCTTCTCAGTGCTGTTGGTATATGGAAATGTGTTTAAATTTTCATCTTGCGTTTTGCATCCTTGTACAACCCAACACTCTCGTAAGATTTCACAAAGGTTTGTTTGAGCAATGCTGGAGAAGAACCAGTTTTGGTTCCTCAAAGAACATTGTCTGAAAAAGTGTTTGTGTGTGGGGGGGTGAAGGTTCTCCACATACAGTACTGTAGAAATGTCTTAGTGAGAAAATGATATTTAAAGATTAATATTAGTACAACCGTAAATAACAGTAACACAGTAAACCCTGACTTTTGGCTTCACCATTTCCAGATGTCTCCTCATGGAAGCCCAGTGTTACTTGCCATTAAATCTCTGGTTTTGGCCTCAATCAGTCTTTTCTTACATTAAATCAGGTTCTGCTGGAGTTTCACACATCAATGCAAAGGCTGGAGGCCTGGAGAAGAGATGTGGAACCAATCTTTTGTTCTTCTAACCAGCTCACAACATCTCAATGACTTTACAGAGATCAAACTTGTGATATTTTACTGCTTTACTGTTGTTTTACCCAAAGTTTACAAGAAAGTGGTTCTCTGAAGAACCGTCCATTCTTTTTTTAGAACATTTTGTTGGGTTCATAGCAACACTGTGGTTTCTCTCCTCAAATACACTCCCTATACCTGAACAGGTGAGGTGCACCAGATGTGTGAGACATCTGGACAGCCATTTTTGGAGTGAAGTTGTGTCGTGAAAAACCAACGCCTGTGTTCCGTTATGTGTGACATTGACTGTGGACCTCGGCAGAAGTGGAGAACTTTCACTTTCATTCCGATGAAGGACTGCTCTCGTCTGGGCCTCGGCTTTTTAACCAACACCAACAGGAAGGACGAGTGAAGTCACAACCTGCAGAGCATTTTGGGAAGCATGCGAAGAGCAACCACCAAACCGCAGCTTTCTCTCAGAAATGCAGAAACTCATGACAGTTAAAGCGAAACAGCACAAAGCCCAGAGCTGAGTAACTCTACCAAAGTGCCCAAACAGACCTCATGTAACGTTACTTCATGCAGTTTCTAAAAATACCAGCGACAGCTCAGGGACTATTCAGAGCTCTGGATCGAGCAGCAGCACATGTCTGAAAGTTTCATCTAAACTGGAGCATTTTGCATTTAACTGTATGAACAGAGCCGTCCCGGACATCTGGTCCCGCCGCAAAAACAACAAAGAAAAATACCCAAAAATTCATTTAGCATTGTGAATAATTTTATTTATTTATTTACTATACTGTATTAATCCTGTACACACCTGGACCAGTGGGCAGTCACCCGTTCCTCAAGAGCACTACTGGTTCTGGGAATCGAACCCATGACCCTTCAGTCACAAATCCACCTCTCTAAGGATAGAGTCCCAATGTGTGAGGGGTGAGTGAGTAAACGGCACTTTCCCCCTCACACATCCATGGCTGAAGTGCCCTTGGGCAAGACACCTAACCCCCTAGCTGCCTTAAGAGTCAGAGGAGGGTGGAGAATAGCAGGGGTGGCAATGGAAGTTCTCCAAGAAACACACACAAAATATATATGTGTGTGTGTGTGTGTGTGTGTGTGTGTGTGTGTGTGTGTGTGTGTGTGTGTGTGTGTGTGTGTGTGT
>JBBIGC010000145.1:600655-612035 GCA_037576955.1 Lepidarchus adonis
TCTATCTATCTATCTATCTATCTATCTATCTATCTATCTATCTATCTATCTATCTATCTATCTATCTATCTCTTATTCTATTTGTTTTGGTCGATTGATAGAATTTAATCACAATCACTGTTTGCTTTTTTAAATTAAATTAATTTAAATTCATTTGGGGTTTTTTGGGGTTTTTTTTAAAACTGATTTTAATTGTTTTCCCCTCCGTTTATTTTAGGGAACAAAGGGTAAAACTGTAAAATATTCAAATTGACTTAGCTTGCAGGAATTCCGAAGCAGTTTCAGCTAAACAGTGTAGTTTGAAGCCCAGTTTCACTTTCATTGCTTCCCTGGTTTCCAATGGCATCTAATTCCGCTTTCGCGTATTGCGCTTGAGAAAACAGAAGCCGATATGTTGCGCGACGGCTTCCGTACTACTGTTTTAATCTCGGCACCTGATTGGCTGAACATCGTCAACACCGACACGACGTGCAGAAAACGTTGCAATTGCTAAGCTAAACTAGGCTAAGCTAATGTAAGTATAAAATCCTTCATTAATATTTTTCGCTACTCGTTATAGCGGTGTTTCTAACATTTAATTCATGTCCGTGTGTATTTGAATATTTGATGAGATAAACTATTTAGCGCAGTGCTTGCCCGTCGGTTTGAGGCTAGTTGTGCAGCTAACGGCTAATGAATTTAAAGTCGGTGTTTATTTACTAAAACCCCGAATAAACCCTGAATAACTTCAGTCCGCTGTTCTATAAAACTGAGGAACCGAGAGTAGAGAGGTTCCTGTTCCATTAGACATGGTTTCATTGTCTGTTGTATTTCCATTGTTCGTATTGCAGGTCACTACGTTTTCCTCAGTTACAAGTTGTACCATTTATTTATGGAATACTAAATGCTTTGCAATGCTACTAATAGCAAAAACAGTTTTCTGGCTTTTGCAGCATGTGTATTTACATTTGGTGTTAATAATGTTTTATAATAAGTATAATAATACTTTTCAGACCTGGCTGACTTGGGTTCCTTTAGTTTGGGGGTGTCCAGCACAGTTTGGTGATCTCCCTGATCAATCACACCTGGATCAAGTCCTCTGTTAATTGTCAGGTTTAGTGTGTGAGTGTGAGAAGAGGGGAGCTACCAAACTGGACTGGACCCCGGCCCTAAAGGACAGACTTACCCCTGCTTCAGTCAATTTTACTGTACTGTAAAATTATCAAAAGCACCATCCTTTCAACGATATCACAGAGGAATAATAAAAATACTTGATACCACTGGGATTTCACCACCATTATAAACAAATTGGAAATTTAGCTACAGTGACCCATTTAACATCAGGCAACTGAATTACCGTATTTAATTATCAGCTACTGAATGTTGCAAAAATGATTTCTCCTTTAATGCTGCGGCAAACTAAACCACATGCATTCAGTTGTTGGAAGAATGTTGTGTGTGTTGTGCATCATACTTCTGCATTAAGAAAACCGTGTTGGAATGATTGACTGGAAATAGGGATTTTTGAAGTCTATGCCGTGCAGATTTGCAGCTGATCAGTTTATTAGTTTTCCCTCAGCATTTCTGATTGGTTCTGATTTTTATTTCCCTCCCTGACAGACAAAATGAGTCTCCGGAAACAGACCCCCAGTGACTTCCTGAAGCAGATCATTGGAAGGCCTGTGGTGGTGAAGCTGAATTCTGGAGTGGACTACAGAGGTAAAATTGTTTGGATCGTGAACATAGTATAGCAGAATACCATGAATCTTACTCGGCTAAACGTTGGTTAAACTAAAGAAGGTCCTGTTGGGCCAGTGTCCAGCCCAGTTTGGTAGTTCCCCTCCTCAAACACACTCAATAAACCTGACAATTAAACAAGTGAGTTGAATTAGGTGTGCTTGAGCAGGGAAATCAACATATTGTGCTGGAAACTGGCCTACCAGGACTGGAGCTGGGCACCTCTGGGTTAAGTAGTTATTTGAACGTCCTTCATGTGGTTTCCTTCCATCAAACACATGAGTTTTCCTGCATTATAATTCCTGGCCTGATTTTAAGATCTATTCTAGTTTACCGTGAATGTACGCTCATGATCAGTGTTGTTATTCAGAAAGAATGCCTAGGTTTACGATTTACTTCACTTTTTTTTTTAGCACAGTTGAAGGACTGTTTGAAAAAATAAGTAATTTTCCCCCCCAGAATTTATTTAAATATTATATTCTAAATATATTTGCCCTCTGCTCTATCAGTCTTCGTATTTCTCAAAATCTGTCTACACTTTACAACACAAAGCACATTAACATAAGTGTAATATCTGTACAGTAGTTTGTTTGGTTAAGTATCAGATTTTTTTGTATCATTTTCCTTAATATTTCCTTTTATAGTTTACATATTTTCCCCCATACTCCTCCTCCTCTCTTCCCACCTCCCCTGTGTGTGTGTGTGTGTATATAGTCTGCAATAAGGCATTCAAGTAAAGATTTCATGTACCTCTGCATTGTACACGTGACAATAAATCTTAATCTTAAATGTTCTATATTTTCTATAATCTATTAATAGCAAAATTCAATTTTTCTTTTGCTTTCCAGTTCTAATCTTCTTGAACAAGCTCTGTTCTTATTGTCTGCCAGTGTTGAACCTTATTCAAAAAAGAATCCTTCACTGAACCATGCCTTATAAGTTCAGCATGAATTGGAGTATGAGAGTTTTAATACTCATGGCCTTGCAAAAACGGTTAATTTCAGAATAGTTGTTTTTGCAGTGATAATGTAAAGACAATGTGGACTTTTTAGTGTATGGTACACTTTAACATGTTAAGTGGTTGCATAGTGAATACAATTTTTATTTAAAAAGATTTAACAGATTCTGTATTTCTTTCAGAAATGGAACTACTGTTACTTTTTTTTTAAGGCAGCACACATGCTGCGGTTTCCCCTCACCTGGTTCACTGCAAGAGATTTTGCAGATGAGTTTATAATCAACTGTGGCTTTCTGTTCTGTCCTCTTTAGTTGCACATTTTCTTTTCTGGTGTCCTGAACTGCTGCACTTGGATTTATAGAGGTTTGTCCACAGGTGTTCTTGCTTGCCTTGATGGGTACATGAACATTGCTGTGGAACAGACAGAAGAGTATGTCAATGGCCAGCTGAAGAATAAATATGGAGATGCTTTTCTCAGAGGAAATAATGGTAAGTTGTCTAACAAAAATAGTTTTGTGTTTTATCTCTGCTTATGTACTTTCCGACCTTAAAGACTGGTCAGTTCCTAAGGCTGTGCCAATGTCACTTTAGAGCTGTTTATTAGCATTGATTAGTAAAAGTGGGTTATTACCTTGTACCACATATGGATTTATGTAGAAGAATAATGAGCAGAAATATTCTCTATAATAGTTTTTTTAACACCAGTCTTGATTTTACTAGCAGTTATGCTACAGTGTAAAAGCCTCTAAATCTAAATAGTTTTGTAGCATTTTTATTTGCTCATTCAACATTTATAAATATTATGGCTTTCTTTTTTTAATACTGAAAATATTACATTTATTTACTTATTTTATATAACATTTTATAGTTCCAGCCCTATTGGAAATACATGAAAAATGCACTGTACCATTTTTAGCTGTCAAATGATAATCAAGTGCTTAACAAATCCAGTTTACAGGTCTAGAAATACCATCAGCTAAAGCAGATAGCCGTTTTTTCAGTTACGCTTTCCAGATTTGCTAATATTGCAGAGTTCGTACCAATCGTAATCATGAAGTAGCTCTGAATTTCATATTTTCCTCTCATAAAGTAGATTACAAATCACTGATGGCTTGATTAATACTTGACTCAGTTTACATGCACACAATTGGCTCAATATTAGTTGAGCAATGACATGAGCGTATGTATTGCAAGGTTAGATTGACAAGGTCTTAACAGACCTTCACTCAACCCACTTGAGTTTGGTCCTGGCCAACACCAGCCCCACTGAACTGAACATGTAGCTCACTCTGCTGAGGTTTAATGACCTTGTGCGGTGCTTTCGCATGGTTACGGCTTCGAGATGAGTGGAAAAAAAGCAAAAGGGCTGCACTTTGAGAGGAAGAGATGTCCCTCATGTTGAGTATGTTAATGAAAATGACATTATTAAATATTTAAGTGATGTAAAGAAGGAAGACTAGTATTTTTAAGCTGCAGGACGCTTATACATGGTTTTAAAATCAAGCTATGCTTATATATAAACATGGCTATAAATGGCCAACTCTCTTCTATAATTCATAAATGTTATAGTTGAGTAAAGACTAAGGGTTTCGTTGGGCTGTTGTGAGCTTATCATCATGGTTGATGACTGCTGAACTTGCAGCAGCTGGGATTAATGAATCTACCCAGCAAATCCAGCAGCAGCGCTTAGAAAGAGGCTTGCTATATTTAGGGAGAAGCCGACAAGGTTCTACCTTGTGTTGTTAGCAGAGAAATGATGATGGGCTTTGACAGAAAGAGTGGAACACTGACCGAGTTAATGATCAGCAGGAAACTCCCAGTGGAAGCTTTTTTTTTTTCGTTCTTTTAAAGCCTCCGATGTTTGCAGTAGTAACATTGTACTGAATGTAGTTGGAAATGGTTCATTTAATGATTTAAATCCATTTATTCTGTTCTGCAGTGTTATACATCAGCACCCAGAAGAGGAAGATGTAAAAGAACGTCTGAGTTACGTGACAAGATGTTGGTATTCTGTTTTAGTTTATTGCTGATGCTTGTTTTTTTCTGTTCTCAGTGACTTTTGTAAAAAGTTGTATTTTATGCACATTGGTGCAATAAATATTTTTTCTCTCCCATTTGACATTTAATATTTTTGCTTATATGATTATTTTTCTGATATAAGGGTAAATGGCACCATGGCTTTATTTATTTCCAGCCTGTATGCTTGCAGCATTGTCAAACTTTTGACACATTTCAGTGGCTTTTTTGAAGTGCAGGAACTGAATAGGTGAGAGCGATGGGATTTAAAGTAAGCTAGACAACCACTGTGACATTGAATCCCAGTTAATGTCAAGTTTTGGAGTCTTATGTCCTTGACTAGTCAGTGGTGTTTGAAGGTTTGGTTTGAATTCTCCTAATTTGTCATGAATCCGACTACAATTGTGTTTGCCGTCTTCATCTCCCAGAGAACTCAATAAAAAATAAGATTTTCATTCATTTTTTTAAACAAAGTGATTCAACATTGGATACTTGTGTCTGCAGATGTTTGTTAACCTCTGCTTTAAGTAACCGTGGTGACCTCTAAAGCAGCAATAAACATTTCCTATAACTTTTGTTCAGGTCCACACATTGTCTTGGAGACATTTTGGCCCATTAGCTCGATGATGTTGACGGCATAAATGATTCATGCTTCAAATCCCACCACATTTTTACTGGACCATTGAACTTGAAAATGCATGGTATGGGAGATCCAGCATTATCAGAATTCCCAGTACCAAAAATTTATAGCAAACATTTCTATGGACCAAAGACAGAAAAACAACCTGAAACTTCCACCACCATGTTTTACTGTTGATGTACCTGCGCTGGAACAGTGTTATAGCCAATGGAGCGTTCCACATACATCAGCCCACATACTATTCTCTTCAGTAGACCTCTTTCTCGTCCATGTAGTCTTTAAAACGAAGGCAATGTTCATGCGAATTACTGATTTCCACTATATTCTCCTATCATACACACAATCTTTCTCCAGTGTTTGCTTGATAATGGGCTCATGAACCATTCACTTTCTACCTGATCGTGAAAGGTGGCACTTCAGCAATTGTTCTGACTTCTTTCATTCTGTTGAGCATTGACAGTTGTTCTATTGAGAGAGGAGTAATGTTCACTCACAAATGTGTGGTGAAAATCATGCAGACTCAATGTTTTATCATTGAACTCGACCCTAATTGTCCCTCACAACAGAAATATTTTCTCATGTAATTGTTTTGTGGGGTTTTAGGTTGGATTTCTGTAAAAATGCCACTGTATATGTATGTTTCATTCGTTCAATCTTTCAACCAAGTCCTGATTTTTTTTTTTTTCTTTCTCAAGTGCTTTCAGGTTTTTGGTTTTGACCTCATGAAGTAGTGTGCAGGGTTTACCTCCCAGAAAGATTTCTGACTCATTAACATTAATGGATGTATGTAATTTATGACTTTATGGCATTTAATAGGCAAGGCAGAATTTTCCTCCCTTTTTATAAAGCGGAAAACAAAGTCTTTTGTCAAAGCTAAGCTAAAATGCTAATTTAAATACACAATGGTTGTGATTTTATATTTACATGACTCAGAAGTTATGCAGTCTTGTCACTGCAAACGATCCAGCAGAGTTTACCACTTAAATTGACGTTGACGGTCTCTTTCAACAGACTTTGTTTTAAATGCTGTACAGGTCCTCGACGTGGTCAAAACCCCTTAAATAAGCACCTACGTGTGTAATTCCCTAGCGCCATTCCTCTGTCAGTCCACTAGAGGGAGACACCCACCCACCTGAGGCTCTGTTTAGCTCTTTTCTGAGCATTTTATTATATTTACTTTCACAACATAAAAAATAACAGGGTTTGGGGCAGTGCTGTAACCACGAATTGAGTGTGTCGTACAGGGACGCCTGTATTTCTTACTAGCTTTAAGATTTTAAGGAAAATGCCCATAGTGCGTATTTAGCAGTAGAAGTTCTAAAATTTTATTTTGCAACTTAAATGGGTAGATACTGTACTCGGCTGGCAAGTTTCAAATATAAGGGGGAATTGAAAAATTTGATTACCTGAAAAAACTGACAT
Organism: Lepidarchus adonis; assembly: GCA_037576955.1. Classification (NCBI taxonomy): domain Eukaryota; kingdom Metazoa; phylum Chordata; class Actinopteri; order Characiformes; family Lepidarchidae; genus Lepidarchus; species Lepidarchus adonis. Next base: position 607,408 of record JBBIGC010000145.1, read on the forward strand.
TAAAGGGATTATTTACAGAGGGGGAGCTAAAGGAGAAATAAAAGGAACTTCATCAAAACCTCAAACACTGTAAACCTCAAAGAAGGAGGTGATTGTGGGTCCTTTTTTCCTATCCTCGGAATTTCTCGTGAACAATATGGGAAAACGATGTGCTGTTCCTGGCTGTCAACAACCAAAAGTCCTGTAAAGTATCTGTGTCTGAAAGTGGAGGGAGAGGAACTACATTTAAATCCGACCAGCAGAGCTTTACTTATGTTATAACTAACAGTAACAAGAACTGTCTGTTTAAAGGTAAAGTTGGAAAAAACGATCAATTACACGCCAATGAAACATGACTTCAGCATTTATGCCATGTGCAGCTATCACCATCACCCAGGGAGCAGAGCAGCACCTTGCTCAAAGGTTCCTCCGTGGTTCCTGAGCTGGGACTTCAACCTGCAACCTTCTGAGCCCAAGGAGAAGGTCCTAACCACTAGGCCTCTACAATACGGCCTTGTAAATGTTTAACATGTAGACCGTTCTCAGCAGATCTAAAACATGTAAAAAGCTCAGGTTTACAGGTCAGCGTGAGTCTCGTACTTGGTGACCTCTTCAGCAGACTGGTATATTAATACTGTAATGGTTCTCTCGAGAGAGAGAGATTAGTGTCACTAATGACACACTCGCACACAGTGATGCCTTTTAACCAGTAGGAACTGGCCAGGTTTTTATTGCTTGCTCAAACCAGTCTTTAAAAAGACTAACCTGTGTCCGGTGCGCCCCCTAGAGGCTAGGATACACACAAGCATTGACCCGTGAGCGAGGCATGATGGTGGATGGCCAAACCGACCGAGTTATCATTTACCAAACTTGTCACATCCATGTCTGGACATCCACCATCAACACACACCCACTGCTCACTGTTGCTCCAAATCACAGAAAGCATAGAACAGCACAAACCCCATAATTTCCCCACTCTCATTATGCATTCCCCCGTCCCAGCCAATGAGAGCTGCCCAGGAACATTACAATATTTTCTACAGGTGTTTTCTGTGCTAGTTTGAGCACGATTTCCCTCGTTTTTGACAACTGCACGCTTCCTTTCACCCAGAAGTAGACTCTACCCACAGATGGAAACCGTTCTAACCTGTGCCAGTGCGTTCTGTCCACAGGTTTCAACACCTCTCGCTTTCTTAAGTGTGTCCAGTAATTTAGCAAATGAGCTCGGGCGCTGCGTCAGTTCATTAGGCAAAGAAGGAAACCCAATAAACATATGATTCATTAGGCTCCTAATGAGCTGTTTTGGATGCTCAGGGTTTTCTCAGTGTGAAAGCATTTGCTAGGGCCTCTCGCTTCGTCTCCTCAGCCTGTGGCTGCATACGTGTGCTCTCTGCCCTCGGAAACAGAGACAAAAGCCTGCCAAGGTCAGGCCCGAATGCAGGATGAAGGACAGTGTATTGATTAAACTCCGTCTGTAACAGGAGAGAGAGAGAGCTTTCAGGATCGTTATGGCGACCGTGGCAAATGTTGTTCCTACTGTAATCAAAGACCCAACCTCCCTCCAAACCCCCACCACCCGTCTACCTCCCTCCTCACTTTGCTTCCCAGTGCTGGAAGCCTAATTAGCACTGTTTGCAGTAATGGCCCGATGGCTAAATGGACACCATCTTATTAGGGCTGCTTTAATGACCCTGTGGCACGGCCTGCAGTGCCTTCAGTGGCCGTCTCAGATATGATCTGTTGTTTTCATGCATTCATGTTCCCCTTTTTCATTTCCAAGCCACATTAATTGCACGGTCAAGCGCCACGATCATGCGTCTCGCTGCTGTTTTGCTCTGAATCTGCTTTGGGGTTTTTTTTTTCCAACGCGACACTGTTTCAGGTGTTAATGGATATGTGTTATTTGTACAGTAGAGCTCCTGTGCAGGAACAACCAGTCGAGTGTGCTGGTGATGAGTGCGTACGAGACCTGTGGTCGAGTTTAAAGGCTGCAGCTCCACCAGCAGGTAGGAGCACGTAACTGCAGCCGTTTTCTTACGTGACCAGGGGTTGACCCACATGCCCCCACTGCAGTGGAGCATATTGTATAACCATTAACCCTATTTCTGATGCAGACTGTACTCTGCTTAGGAACAAAAGAGCATTGATACTCACTGTATGCACCAAAGGCTGTTCACCATGTTTGAGAAGAGAAATGAAGTTCTGTTAAAAAGAAGATTTTTCTAAATTTCCCCCATAATTGTGTGAAATTTCGATTCAGTAGTGCCAGAGATTATCCTGTACTATGGAAATATCGCAAAAATGACGTGAAAATGACTATATATCATTGTGAATACACTCTATTACACAAAGTGGACCACAAATAAACCTGCATTTAACCCATCCACATGTGGAGCAACATTAGTACCTGGGCTGGGACTTGAACCTACAACCTTCAGATCCCAAGAATAAGGTCCTAACCAGTTTTCTTCATGGGTTCTTAAAAATATAGAACAATCTCCTAGTCCTCACACAGGGATAACTTTCTGTGAGGACCTCAGACGTCTGGTTCCATTCACCACCACTGTAACCAGTCTCTAGACAGGATATCGCTCTTCCGCTACGTCTTATCTGTTGATTTCTGCTGAGACGTTGACAGTGGGGTTCTGTCGGTTCTGAGTTCATCATCTATAATGTATTACCATGTCGTTCCCGAGAGAAACGCGATGGTATGGAGATTTCATATGGAAATTGATTGTAAGGGCCTTGCATTGTACAGAAAAGGACGTCCAGGTTCTCTGTGAGCCCTTCCCCTCTGAGAAGGAATAAAATATTCTTCTCCAGATCCTCGGCATCAACAGACTTCTCTTCTATTTACATAGCAAAGCCAGCAGAAGGAGTGTGTGCGCGCACGTCTCCATACAGGGTAAAGCCCTGGATTGCCCTGTGTGTGAACTTGAACCAGCGTGACCTGGAGATGATGTAAATGAAAAAGATCACCTTTCACTCGCTCACTCTCTTTCGCACACTGACTACCAGGTCTGGGCTGTGGAATCTTCTTCTTCTGAGCTCTTTTCCTTTCCATTAGCTATGTAAACAAGTGATGAAAACGCCAATAAGTCACACACTGCAATATGAAAGTGCTCTGCTGAGTCTGTGTCGCTGCGTTGCATGCTGCATGTTATTTCTTCTTAAAGGAAGGGGGGAAAAAAGGAGTGCGCTCAGGCCAAAAGCAAAGTCCACCTCAGAAGCTATTGCTGACCAGCATTCTACCACCTCTGAGTGCTTAATTTAGATTGCAGTACTGTCACCCTTGGCCTGGAATGTCACCCTTGACCTTCCTATCTGAATGGAGCTATTCCGGACGTAGACGAGGGGCGTCGCATGATTTATCTAAAGTACAAATGGCCCAGTGAAGCAGCTTGGCTGGAAGAAGTGCCATTCGTTTAGAGGAAAAAGAAGCCTTGCAGGGACGTTTTACCTTGACGGACACCCTTTACTACGCTGACCTCTTGTGGTGGCTGTAAATTATACCAATCTGGTGCTGAGGGGTTGCTGTAACTGGGGCGGAGGTTATGCTTGAAAGACGTGTGTTAACAGTAATGTTACAATCTCTGTGTCTCAGTAGCATTTGAATTTTAATTATTGGATTAAATGCAAAATATGCTTGACTGTTGATTTTAAAAGCCAGATTAGAGATGTTAATTAAATTATTATTAATAATAATAATGTTCTGTCTTATTATTTAGAGATAATAAGATGCAAGTCGAAACGTCTTACATACAGTATGTATCTACATGTGTTTTGCCCTGGGGCCATTCCTCTGTCAATCCACCAGAGGGAGACATTCACCACATGAGGCTCTGTATTGTACTTTTCTGAGCGTTTTATTAAAGATATTTTCACTTAAAAAAACATTAAAAAATTATAAAACTGGGTTTGCGTCGTAAGTCAGGGACCTCTTGTATAGGTGTTTTTTTTTTCTGAAGGTAATATTTTCTGCAAGAACAGAAACTGAAGTTATTATGGCCTAGAACGTTCTTGAAAACTTTGATGCTTACAAAGGTTTCAGAACCCTGATCTCATTCATTAGAAGGTTCTTTAAAGAAACACTGGTTCTTGTATGGCTGTCTAGAGCCCTTTCTGGAACCGTTATATACAAAAGTGTTCGCTTATCTTAAATAAGTATTAAAAATCAGACTATTGATCAGACTACTTGAATTGTTCACAATATTGGAAACATTTTTACTATACAAGAGAGACAACTCAATATATACAGCGTTGTTTGTTACCATTTATCTCAGCAGTGTGTGTCTTTCTGCAGCAAAAACACACATTACCATTAGGGTAAATGCAAATAATAAACAGTTTAAAAATTTGATGGGGATTTGATGGTTCCTACAGATAATTCCAGGCTTCCACAAGGAGAACTCTGGAAATGGGAACCCAACACATTGACAAACGTACTGTTCACTGTATTAATTTTATTTGTAATGGTTCAGATATCAGTCTGAAACTAAAACAATAAAACACTTTCTGCTCCTAAACTACTTACATATACATTTCTCAGGGGACTAAGACTTTTTCACAGTAGTTTGTGGGGGGGGGGGGGGGGGGGGGGGGGGGGGGGGGGGGGGGGGGGGGGGGGGGGGGGGAGGGGGGGGGGGGGG
>JBBIGC010000145.1:635171-649158 GCA_037576955.1 Lepidarchus adonis
CGTGGCTGTCCAGAGTGTAGACAAACATTTCATTGAATTTGAATGGGAAGGTTTCCTTGATCTGTGGCGGCATTTTCTTATAAAATGTAGATGAATAATGTGACTCTTCAGATTTAGTTTCATCCCTTTGCCATTAGCACTGTTAGCAAACATGGACAACGTTTTCAATATAATTTTTTATATTTTCTTCAAAAATGGAGCATTGGAGTGCTGGGCACAGCCCCAATTTTTAGTTTTGGTGAAAAAGCAGAGACAACAACCAAAACATTCTGAAGAACAATTTTTTCTTTGAACTAATTTTTCCATAATGGCTGCCTCACAATACATTATTTAATCTGTTAACCTAAGTTTTACTATAAGCAGCAGCCATGTTGCACATTTATAGCCTGTAATAAGTCCAATAAAATGTTGGTTATTGCACAGTGAAAACAGCAGCAGAATCCTATTGCACATCGGCCATGTTGGTAACAGATTTATATAGTAAGAGTAAGTGACATTGAGGAGAGTCTAAAAGCTGAGGGGTGGAGCAAGTTAGTTAAAAATGTCCTTGAGTAAAGATTAGATAATGTTTGACCTTAAAGGAACCAGGGCGTAACAAATGATGGGTATGCCAGCAAGACACTTGGTTCAATTAAATAAATTTAGGCCTCAGTCCAGATCCAGTGGTGCAGATTTCCATTAGAAAGTGGATGGAGAAGAAAAATCCAACCACCATGGGTGATCTCAGGACAGCAGTGAAGAGTCTGTGACCATATGACAACATAACACCTGCCCTGACATGCTAATGCTAATGCTAATGCTAATGTCAATGTTATGTAGCACGGTTCAAGTAAAGTGTTGCTTCACTATGATATCAGATAAGCTCAGACCTCTGGACGTGCCATTATGGCCTGACCGTTTTAACAAGAAAAAGTGGAAAAAAAACACTTTTCTGCAGGGACCATCTTCCAAAAGACACGCCTGTGTGTAAGTGAAATTTTATTTTGCTGATGTGTTATGGAGCAGTAAAAATAGAGAGGAGGATGGAGGGGAAAAAGCACAAGCTGAGCCTGTGAGGCATTCCCAGCTGTGATTTCAGCTTAAAGCAGCGAAACACTAATCAGAAGCAGGATCCTTTAGAAGCCATTACTACATACTAGGCACTCTGTAGGGGAAATACCTGCTCCACCACATCGCAGTGTTGGAGCAGATTAGCTGTGAGAGCCAACAGCAGGCCTGTAAGCATCGGAGCAAATTGCAACCTAAATAAAGGCGCCAGGAAAATTACAAGTAATATATAAAGTTGAGAGCGCCGCTCGGTGTTGGTGCATTCAGGGAAAAGTCTCTTTTTGATCAAATGTGAGAAAACACACCCGTTTCCACCGTCACTTTTAAATGCAAATGGGACCTCATTAAAAAAGTGCCAGCCAAATTCATTAACGCTCGGACCGCCAGGTTTTATTGATTTATCCACTTGTGAACCCTAATGCACCCTATAGGCAAGAGAGGTACAAAGGTTTATCTAAATGCTGATTTAAATCGTGTGGCTGAAGGGCAGACGAGAACATTAGCTCTGGGCTTCTAGCATCTGGAGAAGTAATATTTACATAAGGCTTTCTTTGTGTCGACGCGCTTCATTATTTCAGTGACAATATCAAAGCTTTGAACCTCACAAAACAACCACAGTCAAAGACCGTTCCGATGGCTGAGGAACACACCGTTCTAATTCTTCTCGTCTTGAATATACGGGGTCGAAATATGAGGCAACGTGGGATTTCTCGATGCGTGTTGCTTTCGATCACTGAGCTAACAGCCCAAGGCTACTTCATCCCCATCATCTGTTCCACACACCGGTATGTTTGAGAGGCTACCGTGTTCTTTGACAAGTGAATGAAGATAAAGGCCATTAACATGTTGTTTTGTATTATTATTATAGAATGTAATGTAAAAAGAAAGAAAGAAAGAAAACAGTCTCTGAGAAGATGATTGGATTTTAGAGGTAATGCCCTTTTTAGGGTAAAAACTTTCTGCAACATTAAGCAGATTTGACTTTTTTTGGTGTGGTCCCTGAGCGGCGGTTTGGGTAAAAAGGTCATTGAATGCTCCTTTGAAAAAAAAAACAGTCCTTTATTGTACGTCCACCAAAGCTTATATACATATTCATGTGATGCCTATTGTTTTTGAACTTTCCAGCCCCACATGATTAACAAGACCTCCCTTGGTAAATATGAGGTGAGGTCATTCCAGCATCCTGACATTTGACAAATTAATACTGACTATTCTGCTGTGGGCAGAATGGAGAATTGTTTGCAGGTATGCAGACCCAACAGACTTCTAATAATAATAATAATAATAATAATAATAATAATAATAATAATAATAATAATAATAATAATAATAATAATAATAATATTATTATTATTATTATTATTATTATTATTAATAATAATAATAATAATAATAATAATAATAACTATTATTGTTGCTACATATTTTCTGTGGGTGCCATAACCATAATTTTAATTAAGCAGATAAAAAAATAAAATGCATAAAAAACAATTATTTCTTAACTTGTGTGTACTTTTGCTGATAAATGTTCAAAGAAAAGATTTCCTGAAACCAACAACAACAATAATAATAATGTCTTGCTTTCATTCATAATAATAATAGATTATATGTAGACAAACATGTAAATATCTAGAAGCAACAATACAGCCATGGATAGGTAGGTAGATGAATGGATGGATGGATGGATGGATAGAAAGACATTAGATAGATGGATGTACAGACCGATGGATAGGTAATTAGGTAAATAAATAGACAGATAGACGGACAGGTGGATAGACAGATACTTGATGGATAGACAGATATGGATGGATGGATGGATGGATAATGTGGGGATTTGCTGTAGAGACTCTTGGTTCCAGCCTCAGCTCCCTGTGCGCCTCCTCTAGCCTCTGTATTAAAATGAACTTGCCCTAAGTGAGGGTCAGAATGGCGCCTCCTGTGTCGTTAGTGGAAGAACAGAGTGGCTTTGCACCGTGGGCTCTAATGAACATCATGTATCATGCACCCTGTGCTCAGGCATGTTTCTGTGGCATCATTAACTAACAGTGCACACAGGCCAAGGCCTGAAGACACCTCTCTAATCACCAGACAGTAACCGCTGCTGTTCTACATGACTCTTTGGCTTAGATTTGTCATTATTTGAGGTGCAAAATGGGTGCCAAAAATAGACTGTGGTGCTTAATAAGGTGTCAGTGTTATAAGCAGGAAAGATAATATGACCTTTGTTCTAGTAATTACAGATGAGATGAAGCTGCCCAGCACCCGTTGTGGTTCAATACAGCACGTCCAAGCACATTTGACCTTAAGTTTTTTATGAATGGCTACATATTATCTGTTGGTCCTATAACTGTAAATCCTTTTCTGTTCTGTTCTTCTGGGATAAAGTCTTTGCTCATCAGATGCAAAGCTCTTTCCAGAAAAGTTTGGCTTTTTAAAAAATAAAATGCACTAAATTAAAAGAAAAATAGAATTTTTATTTATTTAAAAAGTAAACAGATTTAAGTTTTCACAGATCAGCTTGTAAATTTTGTAAATATCAGCAGGTTTAGAATTACAGTTACAAAAATAGTTGAACATTTTATAAAATGAGTGAAAGTGCCATTTTGAAACTTTCTACAATAAAAAGTTAAGGGGTGTATAAAAGGACACACGTGCCAGTCAGAACATTTCTCAATGCAATATTTCAAAGAATTGAGTTCTTTTATCATTTATAGTACATAACATTGTGAAAAGATTCAGTAAATCAATTGAAATCTCAGTAGGACAAGGAGAAAAACCTTCAAGCCCTCAGAAGGCCTGCATTAGAAACTGTTGTGTCAATGACAAAAACAGCCACGTGAGCTTGGGAGAACTTCGGTAAACTTAACAGTCCATGAGACACATTGAGAGACATATTGTATGTTGTTACACAGTATGTTTTAGCTAATTTGTATTTTTTATTTAATTTTTATTCTTTACATTTGTCTTTATTTACTAAATTTTTTACTTAGGCACTGATTATGCTATTTTAATTTGTTCGCATACAGTAAGTAACTGCTGGTTGGAGCTTCAGTCGAATTAGCAAATGTAGCAATCTACAAACGGGCATTATGAATATTTTTTGTATTATTGAGGGATCATAATCATCTTTTGTCATGTATATTAAATAAAATGAGATGCATTTGCTGTGCTACTCAGTCTCAGAAAGATTACACATAATATAGAAGGCATAAATACTATAATTTATCCTATTTATCTTATTTTACTGATTTTCATTTAAAATCACAGTTTACATTTGTAGTTTTTTTGTTACCATTGTACATTTTATGACTTTTGTAATTTTTTACCTTGTATCTTTAGTACTTTTATATTTATTACCTTTGCATTTTTTATTAGTATAAGATGTATGTTTATTTTTTGTCACTGTCTTTATGTTGCAGTCGCTACATAAGCAGTTTCCATAGAGACAATAACGTTTTTCTGATTCTGATTCTGATTAAATTGACATAAATGTAAAATCTTCAGTATCTTCACCCCTTCCCACTGCTCCACATGTTAATTGCAGGGGTCACATTTTGTTGTGGTGCACTTTGTGTGATGGGACACTTTCCCTTAAAACTCAATTAAAGTGCCCAACAGGACTGACCGACTGACCAACATTGGTCATAAAGTCCAGTTACAGGCCCTGTGAAAACACAGAGCAAATCAGAAAAAAATCAATTTGTACGCTTTTGCTTTTAATCGATATTGTTTTGCATTACTTCTCCTTTCCGCTCTACGTTGTTGCCAATATCTGCTCTTCTTCCCAAGGTTTCTTGCATAACAAGGCCTCAGATTTGTCAAAGCCGTGACCTCCACCCGCGATGGCCTTTCTGGAGCAATTGTACAGCGAGGGGGTAAAAAAATGTCATATCAGGTCTCCCAGCTCTCTCTCTCACTCTCTTTCTCCTTTATTTCCACACTGCTCCCTGCTGGCCCCAGGAGGGGCCCCAAGAGAGGCCCCGGCGCGAGAGAGCACCGGCTCAGCTCTCATTAACCGCGCCATGATGAAACGAGCTGTAACGTGTGTCATCAGCGCGGCGGCTACGCTAAGCTAATCCGACGGCCCTCTGCCTCCTGAATCATGGATGACCCCCGTCTGCCAGGGCGCTAGTGGGCTGCTTAGCTGGTGGAAGATGCACACCTCGCTGGGGGCATCAAAAATTAACACCCCCCGTCTGCCCCCCCACACACCTACACCTCCTCCTCCTCCTCTTTCTTTCTCCTTCTTCTTCCTCCACCCTGTGACCTCCGCTCCCCCTTTCATGAAATGCACGCTTCCCTCGCAGGACCTCTCTCATCTGCTGCCTCCTTCCGCTTCCTTCCCCGTTCTCTCCGTCCTTTTGCCTCTGCGCTGGTGTTCCGTTTCTCCCTGCGATGAGGTGATGATGGAGAGAAGGGAAACGTATGGGTGAATGCATGAAAGAGCCTGTGTGAGTGTGTGTGTGTGTCAGGAGATTACAGGGGTGTTACAGCATAGCGTCATTAACATTTTACGCCCCCGAATGTGTTGCCCATGCTGCCAAGGGGGTGTGTTGGCACTAATGATCGAAGCTCAACACATGCCACCGGTGCATCCGTCACACTTCCCCATGACATTGAAGCAGACAGGCGACAGGCATGGAACTCCTGGACTCAGGTACTGATGAAACGGAACCTTCGCTGCGCCTCCAACCAGGAAATCAAAGGGACATCACTGTACAAGCAGTTCACTTTCGCCTGGATCTGGACAGCCAGCCGACTGAATCCAAACCCGACTTGGCACCGCCGCTGCCAGGTTTGCTGGGAAATTAGGCTCAGTGTGTTTATGGCAGCTGAAGTCATGTAGTTCACCAAATTTACAGGTAGCAACATAAGATCCAGTCTCATAAACATCTGAAATAGTTGGAATGGACTTCTGGTGTGAGCATCTGTGGGAAAGTGTAAAAAAGAAAAAGAGAAGTACCGGACATGTCTAGAATGATGAATGGAGCTATATGTGATTGTAAAATAACAGAGATAGACAACATGGCACTGTCAAAGTGTTAATAAAGTTCATATGCAAAATGTCGTGACTTTAAAGATGATGCTTTGGCCAAAATAACAGGGTTATTTAGGAAAAGTAAAAATAAATAAATAAAAAAAATTAAGAATAAATAAATAAATGTAAAAATAAATAAATAAATAACTTATATATATATGTGTGTGTATATATATATATATATATATATATATATATATATATAATGTTATAAATGTTAGAAAAAATAAGATATGTATAAATAAATAATTTTTTTAATAAAAAAGGATTACTTTAACATTTTCATTTCATAATTGTAAAAACAAACTAATTAATAGAGACAGGGTACACATTTAGTTTTTGAAAGGAAATTATAGATAATGAATAATCATATGTGTCTAGATATTAACCATGCAGACCTTCCAGTTTACAACATTTCAGCCAGCCCTGGGAAAGTGACTGATAAAAACCTGAATCTTTAATATTATAACTGATTCCGAATGTTTCCACACTGAAGAAAATAAAATTATGCTACATGTAATACATCAAGCTCCCTTCCATTCAATAAAAATCCCCAACCAGTGGTCTCAGGGTTTCAGCACATCACATAGACGTAGCATGTTCCTGACTGAGCAGCGTTTTAAAGGGGGAAATGGCTGTGCACTGTACTCTAAGTGAAATGAATTGAAATGCAAATGCATTGCAGGAGGTTCCTTCTACTTATCAAGCATAAAATGCTGTAGTAAGGTAATTAAGATGGCTCTCCTTAATAACATTTAATATCTTCAGGCAAAACATTTCTTTACCCCTCTCTTTTTACACCTTGACTTAAACCATAATTCTGAGATTAAAGCCAGTTTAAGGAACCCTAATGTTATATTAAAACAGAGTTAATCAATGCAACTGCTTTGGAAACCTCTTACCATACATTAGCATACCGAAAAAAGAATGATTTAATATGCTAGAACAGAGAGAAAGGAAAGATTTTTATGGCCCCTGATAAGATTTGTACATATATTACTACAGGTTAATAAAATCTCACATTTCTTAATTTTTCATATGGTTAGTGCATATGTAAATATTTAATGGTGGTCTCATGCTCCAGATATTTAAGAAAAGGGTTAATAATCATGGAGCGAGAGAGAGAGAGAGAGAGAGAGAGAGAGAGAGAGAGAGAGAGAGAGAGAGCTGTGTAGCATACTCAGAGATGGAGTATGCTCAGTCTCACTAAAACGGCATGGAGAAAAAAGTTGCTGGGACTATGTACGAACGCAGTGTGATCAAAGTGTGTTGCACTACAGTTTGCTTGGATGTCACTGCTTCTTGTTTGTTCATTGTTTTAAATATGTTTGGTACTGCACTCGTAACTGGAGTGGAGAAAAATATGCTTAATAAGTAAGAATGCCTCGATCCAATCTCAAAGATGATGGCATTTTATATTTGATCAGCATCAGCTTGAGCATGAACGAGTCTAAGCCCGATCCTTTGTTTTTTTTGTCAGTCATCATGCAAGTGCTGTAAAGTTAAAATATCAGCAGTGTATACATTTTGTCCAGTGTAATGTGAACAATGTGAACATTTGATGAGGCGGTAGTAACAGAGCAGTAGACGGAAGACGGAAGACAGTGAGGTCAGTCTGGTAACTGACTGCACCGAAGCAACACACACTGGAGGACACTTTTCCACAGAGAGAGAAATTTCTTCAAGACTGCAAAAAGGCAAAAGGTTAGAGAAAGGGAAACATTTTTTTGGTTCGCTTTGGATGAGCAGCCAATCATTCTGGTAGAGAATGCAGGATCTCTACGTCTATTGGAGCTACGAATCCTCACTTCAATCTAAAAACATTTCAGACACTTCCCTACTAGATATGACTGTGATTAGCTTTACCACAGACATTCAGATTTCCGACGTTCACCCAGTGTGATACTTAGCCTCATTGTGCACTGGATTAACCCCTCGTTATAAAGCATATCAGTTTGTCTGATCTCATACAATAGAGCGTGTAAAACAGACAGACGAGGACACGCTGAGCACTTGGAAAATACACAAGAAATGGGTCTATATCATTATGTTGGACAATATGAGAATTCAATTGTCCATACAGTACATCTGGTTTTAATAAGTTGAATGTACTTGAAGTGGGTGCTAGGAAACAACAAATACTGGATTGGGTCTTGGTATTGGCAGACACTCAATAATAAATTATTCAGATCAGACTCCTGCAAAAAATGTGATCAGGACATTCCTAATAATACATGATCTGCAAGCTAGAACCTGTTCTCTTCATGAGGATAGCATAGTTATAATGGAGAATTGTAACGAATTTGAGCTTTTCATGTTCATTAAGGGAAAAAAGAACACTTCACATGAGGGTAAAGACGAGCCTGTTTCCGTTTTAGCACCAGCTCTGAACAGAACTTCGGACCCATGCGCCCTCTGCAGGGAGATTGTCTTCCCCAGTATCAAACCCCCTAACTCAGCTGGTTCCTCTAGCTTCCAGCCACCACCAGCCATCCCTAGGCAAGGTGAGGCGAGTCTCAGCCTGAACCCAAACTGACTCTACCTTCCTTGGTCTGAGCCAGGAAAACCACTTCCAGTGTGGCTATTTGATGGAAGAGCAGAGCCCTAGTTATAGCCCAGATTACCCAACATGTTCTAAATCCACATTTCTAAAACCATTTGGCCCTGTTATCCCACTGTAGTCCATGTTCACATTCCTTTCTAAACGCTTCACACACACGGCTATCATTCTCATTCTCTAAAGCAGTGGTCCCCAACCACCGGGCCCCGAACAGGTACCGGGCCATGGAGCATTTCGTACTGGCCTGTACAAAAAAAAAAATATTATATTTTTTTAACACCATCTCAGTTCATAGCATCTTATGTAGATGTTAGAAACATCAACTTCGCCTGTATTCTGGATGAACGTCATGGCTTACCACAACAGTGCTGAAAAATTATTCTGAACGTTTACGCATTACCATAGCGACCGTAGCACGTGATGGGCAGAGGAGGACGTTACTCTGATTGTTGTTAGCGCATTTCAGAAAGACGCTGCTAATAAAGTTACATAATTACACAGTGGATTCATGTTTATTATTATATTTACAACATACCACAGTTTTTGTGTTGGTCGTATCATTTTATTTTGTTGTTTTTCTCTGCGACACCTTAAATGTCGGTCTGCGAAAATACTGTCTGACATTAAATTGCTCCATGGCATGAAAAAGGTGGGGACCACTGCTCTAAAGCAATTAGACCTTGGCTTATCCAATCTTAAATATTTTGATCATCTTGTCAGTTGTCCTCATGGCCCAGATGACCATCATCTTCTGATTTACATTCTAGAACCCCCTAGAACTCTTCCAGACTTCACGTCTACCAACACCCATGGCCGTGACAGCTGGCTGAAGCCGGTTGCCAGGTGGAGCATTCGAGATTGGCCTAAAGTAGTATTAAGGATTCTTGGCTGAAAGACAAGGGAGCACAGATGCTCAATGACACTGGCGTCATGACTCTGCACTCCACCTTTCTAACCTTCTCTCTGGGGAAAAGAGAGATTCCATCTTTCACTCTGTATTTTTGACTGTTGTTGCCTTGCACTATTGTAATACTTTTGCAAACTGACATCTCCTTGAAGACAGTCAATTCTCACATCAAGGGATATTAGTTTTACAAATGATGCACGGAAAGTAGCATGTACATAACAACTGCATTGAAAACATGGGATTTGAACAATAAGTCGTTCATTTAGAACTGTCATGTTGATCAAACTGCAAACTAGAGAATAATGGAATTGACTCCACAAGTGAGAGTGAAATGGGAACCCATAGTCTAACACTGGAATGGAAGACTTAGAAACATATGCAATATCAGTGATTTTTAAGAAAACGCTTATACGGTTTGGGGGTCAAGGAAGCTGGAACCGATCCCTGCTGACTATGAACCCAAGGCAGAATTCACTCTGGACTGGAAGCCAACCCATCACTGGGCAACACAGAGACAGACAGCCATTCACACTCACACCTATGGGCAATTTAGAGTTGCCAGTCAACCTAAACCTCAAGCCTTTGGACTGTGGAACCTGGAGGAAACCCACACAAACACGGGGAGAGCGTGTACACAAAATGGCACCTGTGGCCGAGCCGGGGATTGAAACCAGGATCTTAAAAATCGGAATAAAAGCTTTTCTTTATTTAAAACGTTGAGTCAGATTCTTCACAAACATTAACAATGTGGACTTAGCATGGGCCACTGTTAATTAACACACACATGCTGCATTGCGATGCCATGTGTAATTAATATTTCATCGTCTGCTTCACTCTCTTTTGCCATTTAGCCTAAGCTAATAAGGAGATGACATACCCGCAGCCCATAAGCCCATGAAAAATGCACCAACCACTTAAAACCAATGGACAACCAAAGGAAGACTCGCTCTGTCACGAGTTTTGACTTTTTACTGATGACAAAATTGGATCGTATTTTCAGAACGAATGCGCCTCCCCTCTGCGCATATATCGGCTCAGAGGACAGGATGGGATGGTTTGATGGTGAAACATTATCTTCTTTTAAATCTTATGCCTCACAAGCATTCTTCAAATGTAATGTGTGCTTAATAATTTAGCGGTCACCCACTCGTCGAGATACTCCTCGTCATCCGGCCTGATGGTCCTGTGAAGTGAGCAGTTCTTTAGACACTTAAAACGGCTCTGGTTGCTTTGAGCTGAACCCTGGTCCACTCTGCTTATGCGCCAAGTGGCGAGCAGGAGCTGACAAGGCATGTAAGGCGAACGCTGGTGCTGTTGCCGGGAAAATGATAGCCTGCAGCATTCTGGATGCAGACTTTATGATGAGAGAATTATTGAGGTCAAGAAACTATGGATATGAAGCGGAGTTTAAACCGGTGCTGATATGCTGTGGTGCACTGATCTGAGGGGCGCAAATCAATGGCAAAATAAAATGTGTGAAATTGACATTAAGCGTAATTTAAAGCCCAAAAAAGAGTTTAAAAAAGTATTTTTGCTTGTTTTCTATAATTCAACTTCAATGCACATAATATTTTGTAAATTGTAAAGTATTGGCCTCAGTTATGTCCTTAAAACACTTTAGCCTATAATTCCCCTCATTGGTGCATCCGAGGATGTGGGGGTTCAGGAAGTAGGTGTAAAGATGTATGCATAAACTTTTACACAAAAACATGAAACAAGACAGTACAGTTAAACCCTGTTAGCTTGACCTGGTCCGGGCCCTAAACTTGGCGGGAGGTGGGGTTGGCGAGCTTTCGTAAATAATTAGTGGTGTTTCTCTCTGAAATCCAACCCATTTCTTTGACAACCTGTTTCTTTTTTTTTTTTCAATAAAATTAAAGCTTTAAAATTTAAAAATAATAATAAAGCTAAAAGAAAAAGATTTATTGTAATGTTTATTATATGTTAATGTTGTGATGAAATCGAGTTATCATGCTCATCTCAAGGTATTGCAGTGATTGATGCAAATTTCCTTCTTTTGTTCACCAGTCAGAGAATACAACTTTCATTAACCAGACATTTTGGATCTAATTTAGAAACTTGTACGGAAACTCAGAATTGAGGCTACTGAAAACAATAATTCACTTCTAGTAGAAGGCGGCTGTGATGTCTGGATGACGCTTTAGACCAGAGTTTTTCTGCTGTTTTGTTTGAAAGTTTATTCTCTGTGTATATCTTTTCTCTGTTTGGACTATATCAGTGCTTCTCAATTATTTTCTGTCATGCCCCCCCCTAGGAAGAAGAAAACATCTTACGCCCCCGCGCGACTCTAAATAGTATCATTTGTCTATAAAATTGTTATAACTACACCTCTGCATAACACTGTATCCTTATTAATGTATAAGAGAATAAAAAAAGAAAGAAATATGGACCAATTTACAACAAAGAATACACTTTGTGTCTACACCACCGAGCGAATGCTCCCTGTGCACACTCTGCCAATGAGAGCGCCACTGCCCCTTAATGTAGTGGAGTGGTATTGCAGTTTATTCTAGAGCAGTAAAAATAGAAAAATAAAAAAGCATGTTACCCGAGGTCAAACGCGCCCCCATTGACGGAGCCACGCCCCCACTATTTGAGAAACACTGGACTATATGGACATATGCTTCCGTTGTTCCCTTTATTTTGGACTGGATTACACTCTTCTGGCTAGCTTGCGTATGTTAGTAGCAGCTCCCTGACACTGTTCGCATTGCCATTTATTCTGGTTGCCTACAGACCCTGAAGGATCTTCGCTCACCTGACCAGTGTTGCTGGATTCTGCCTCTGCCCGCTAGCGCTGCCTTTCCTGGCTGTGCACATGCTCTCCCTATCAACATTGCAGGTGAGTGAGTCTCCTGTCTTTCTCTAACCCTAACCCTAACTGTGTTGCCAGTTTTCTCTTAGTTGTTTTCTTCTCCAGTAATGTACAGGTTGGTACTGGGTTGGCAGATTTCTGGGTAATGCAAAACAGCTACTGTGGTTCAGTAGCAGTGGCTGACTGACCACGTTCAAGTTCAGTGCAAACCATTCCAAGTTTGGCGAGCTATGTATGGAGAAGTGCATACACTGCACATGTTGCATATTGTGGCAAGGGCGAGAGGAGAAGGTTGGCGGCTTAACGAGGTAAATAACATGAAAGGAAATCTGTTCTACAGCCTTTAATGGCGAGAAGCGAGGTTGGCGAGATAACGGGATTTGACTGTATAACACGAGACCCTGACAATATAACAAGAGCTGACACCAAACAGAACCAACACATAGAAGATACGGAACACCCAGGTGTGGGAGGAGACAAGGAACAAGGGCAGGTGCAGACAATGACGAGAGCAAGACTAGGATGTAAATGTAAAGGATATGGACATGAATACATGGCTAAACAAAACAAGACGGACATGGCACAGGGGGCATGACACCTACGTTGTTTTTGGGGGGTAAACATTTAATCATGATTCTTTAAGAGTATCGTGTCAGTTTACTTTGGGTGTTCAAACATTGCACTTAAACTTCTTCTCCTACACCCATGCAACACTTTGGTCATGTTGCTTATTAGACAATAATGAGCATAATGATCCTTCAGAACAATTTGTTTCAATTACAGTTCCTACACTTCTCCTGGGAAGATCCACACTGAGGAGGGTGCATGTCTTCATTTTCAAATATCACACACAAGCTTCATACATACTGTAAAACATGGCTGAAGATCCTGTCGTGCTCAGGGGCTGCTTTGCTGCCAGTGGCCTTTGGGCCCTTGTGCAGATCAAAGGCATTGTGAATTCTCGAAAGTGTCCAAAAACCTGGCACTGCTGCCACGAGGCTGTCTTGGCAGCAGATGGATGTTTTCAGCATGACAATGATCCAAAATGCACTCGCAGTATTTCATTTGTTGATCATTTGCAGAGGGAATGTGAATTTTGCAAACATGACCTCAAGTCAGAGTTCAAGACCAGAGCAAAATAAAATTATCTTGGCCCAAATTATACAGGGCCGTCCTTAATAATGTCCTTAATAATGTCCTTAATAATGTCTTTAATAATGCAGATTGACATTTATTTATTTAATTTATTTTTTAAATAAATAAAAATAACACCTTTCAAATCACTCAAGGACACTGTACACAGCAAAAGAAGAAAAGAACAACAATAATAAAACAAAATAATAATACAAAAAAATTATTTAATCACAAAGGGCTACATGTTAGAAATTTTTTTTAAAAGCATATTAAATTTAGTTAAAATTAATCAGAGAGAGGAAGCATGTTTGAACAGAAGGGTTTTGAGTGAGGATTTAAAGTGATGTTTCTGTTGTTTGATACGACGGCGTATTAGGGCCATTGTATATATATATAAAAAAAAATAACGGGGTTGGCTAGGGGGGGTAAAATTACGAGAAAAAAGTCAGAAATTCTGACATTAAT
>JBBIGC010000145.1:677784-689555 GCA_037576955.1 Lepidarchus adonis
TATTAAAATATATTATTTTATATATTAAAAAAATATTTTTTTATTGTCCAATCTGAGTCCAATTCAGGTCATGGGATGTTGGAGCCTATCCCAGTTGTGTATGGGCACAAGGCAGAATACACTCTGGACTGGAGGCCAACTCATCACAGGGCAACACAGAGACAGAAAACCATAATACATACTCATATTCTTAATCAGGTAAATGTATTATATATTATGCTTTGCACACATAGCAACTAACTTAAAATATAGGGAACAACAGAGACATTGCTTGTGAGTTCATGGATCAGAATGTTATTGACCAGAAACCTGTACATAGCTCAATATCATTGGTTCCCAATCCCACTGCCCGACCTGTCCTCCCAACACACATTGAGTTCAGCTCATTGGCTAATCATCAAGTTCTTCATGAGCTGGATCAGGCAGAAAAAAACCTGAAACTATGAAGGGCACTGTGGTCCTCAGGACTGGGTTTGGGAACTTCTGTAATTGTCTTCTTGTTTTGTTCTCTGAAATGACTTTGATGGTTAAAAATGATGATTTTGGTTTAACATCTTGAGAATGTTCTGGCTTAGCCAAACCCTAACCCTAACCCTAACCCTAACCCTAACCCTAAATAGTAACCAATCACGCTAAACAGCTGAATTATACAGTAAAATTTTAAGGCTTGGGATGTTGGTGACTCATTTGCACTGTTACGTTGAAATGTCAAATGTCTTTTTGTCTTTCTGTTCAGTGTATGTATATAATTCATTTCTTTATATCTCCCTTTTGTATATGTATAGTTATTATATTTTGTTTTTGTAGTTTATATTTTATCTCTTTTTCTGTACAAAGGCACCAGGGTGGGGGGCTGCGTGAAACACTATTTCAATACACTGTGTACTGTGTATACGGCTGTATTGACAATAAAAACCTCTTGAATCTTGAATCTTGACTGTAAGTACAAGGGAATGCAGTTTGATATTGGGCAAAAAACAAACCTGGACTAAATATAACTCACATGGCAGGAACAGGAACACAGGCAAGGTCACGGCAGCAGAACACAATAACACAAGAAATCTGACAAGGAAAATCCAAACACAAGATTTAAATACTCAAGAACTGAAGCATAACACCTGACTTGAGTAAAAGAACAAGAGACAGGTGCAGACACTGACAAGGGGCGGGACTAGGAAGTAAAAAACAAATGAAACAAACTTGACAAGACACAGAGAACTTGTGACAATACTGTGATTTCCTCTAAATAATTTATTGACACTGATTGACCCACTGTGTAAAATGGGACACTGTTTTCACCTAAATCTCTAAAGTCAAGTCAAGTCAATTGGACTTAAAATGCACATTTATAGCTGTCAGATCCAAGCCACCAATCAGCAAGCAGAGGCGGGAAAAACTCCCAAAGCTGGAGGAGGAAACTGTGGGAGGAACCATGACTCAGGAACCCATCCTCGAACATCGGATACCAACAAACAATAGAAAAATGTTGGAAACATCATAGCTATAGCTTGGGGTAACATCAAATTCATATGAGGCGTAAAGTACAGTGACATGGTCCATGGTCGGGACAGACGGAAGGATAGTCCTAATATTTTTGCTTATTTTACAGCTGGACCACTGTACAAGATATGGCTTCAGTGCACAACTAAACAAGCATTGACTGATGGCTGATGGAGGGGAAATTGTGCTGATTTATTGCTCTAAACCGTGTGGTAACCTGGAGGTAGTGTGGAAAAGCCTGGCTGATGATGAGGTCTGTTTGCTAGATGAGTGTGTCATGCTGAGAGGCCGCCTCCTCTGCGGCCTGAGTGACATTCACCCGTAGAGGTGACCTCTGCTGTCTCTCTCGAGCTGTAAAAAGCTGTGTGAGAGCATGGAGGCTGAGAGGCGGCCGGAGGCAAAGGCCACAAGCCCCTGAGGCGGCGATCAGGTGGAAAGCTCCTCCCTGGAATAGGCCGGCGTCCAATGGGAATAAAGCTTTTCCATTATGCGTCAGTCAGGTCCCACACTGCTTTCCTCCTGTAGAAGAATTTGTGTCGCGATTCGTTCTCTCTGTTCTGGTTGTTTCTTCTCCGTTCTCTTCCTTCTCCTTTTGTTTCCGTTCAGCAGTGGAGGTGTTCTATCACTCTAGCCCCCTCCACTCCAGCTCATTCTCTCTCTCTCTCTCTCTCTCTCTCTCTCTCTCTCTCTCTCTCTCTCTCTCTCTCTCTCCTCTACCCGACTCTGCCTCTCTCAGAGCTAAAGTGACCACACATGTGTCACCGGCCTGCCAAACCAGCAGTGATTTAGCAAACAAGCGCTCAATCAATGGTGCGCTGAGGCGTGTAACACATGCCAGTCACAACCTATTACGTTCAAAAGGGCTCCTTTGAGTTCCACTTGAGTGGGCTGACCCTGTGGCTGGCAGCCAGAGATGCCAAGGCTCAAAGGACAGTGGCCAGCACCACAGACAAACAAATGCCGCAGCTTGCAGGAGGAGAAATGGCATTTTTGAATTTCATTTTTTGGTATATTACATAAATGTAAATATTTGGCCAAGATTTTGAATTTTTGAATTTGATTTTATTATCATTTCAACCATATACGGTTACTGCAGTGCATGAAATCAAACTATGTAACACAACACACAACAGCAACACTTTAAATTATATACACTACTGTACAATATATACTACACTATACTGCAAAGTCCTTCACCTTATATCACCGAAAAAAAGGTTCACGGTGGAAGAACAATTTTCATTTAAACTCTGTACAAATGAATGTGAAAAAGCCATTTTGAAGAATTTCTATTGGTCCATTTATTGCGACATTATGACGCAGTGTTCACAGCAGTGATTTTTTCCAAATTAATTTAAAAAATATTTTAAAAAGTGTAAAAAAAAAAAGTCTTTATTTGTTGTTTTTTTTATAAAACCTTAGTGTTTTTGTTGATATAGTATACATATACAGTACTGTGGACCCTGAGAAAACAATAAGCAATCAATAGTATTAATTTATATTTATTTTAAACAATATGAATTGGGCAGTGGCTATTTATTAGCTGTGTATAAACTGTGTATATTAAAATCCCTCCTTGAGATTATTTTTCTGTTTAAATTTCAGTTTAATCGAAGTATTGTTATTTAATTACATTGTAATAGATTTTTAAAAATCTAAGCAACTCACAAAAATATATTGGAAAGGAGATGGAAATGCTTCTATTAAACCAAATATCTGCCAAAGGTTTAGGCTTAAAGTAGTATTTTATTTTATTAAGTAACAAAAAAGTCACAAAAACAAATTTTTAATAATATCTCAATTTAATTGATTTATTTAAGTTATTTAATTAAATCTCAGCAAGTAAGCTTAGCTTACTCTATTGGCATTTGTTTTGTTTAATATAAGCATCTCATTTCTGCATAGTTCCTCTAGTTTTTATTATTTGCTGTGGTTCACATTACAGCCTAACTTAAATGGCACAATGCTACACCTCTGCACCTTCCTGAGATATTTAGTCCACTTTGATGTAGTGTATGACATTGTCGTCCTGGGAAGGTTAACGCGAGGCTTGTCCCCTTTTGCTGCTGTAACAGCCTCTACTCTTCTGGGAAAACTATGTTGGACTATTGCTGTAGGATTTGATTGCAATAAACCAAAGAATTAGTGAGGGCTGTAGCATTGTGACCTTACGCTCAATGGCCTGTTCTATTGGCAGTGCTATTCTGTGTGTGTGTGTATATATATACAGTGGGTATGGAGAGTATTCAGACCCCCTTAAATTTTCACTCTTTGTTATGTTGCAGCCATTTTCTAAAATCATTCAAGTTCATTTTTCCCTCATTCATGTACACATAGCACCCAATATTGACAGAAAAACGGAATTGTTGGACATTTAGACATTTAGACATTTTTGGATTTATTAAAAAAAGACAAACTGAAATTTCACATGGTCCTAAGTATTCAGACCCTTTGCTCAGTATTTAGTAGAAGCACATTTTGATCTAATACAGCTATAAGTCTTTTTGAGAAAGATGCAACAAGTTTAATATTTTAGCTGTGTGCTTAGGGTCGTTGTCTTGTTGGAAGGTAAACCATCTGCCCAGTCTGAAGTCCTGAGCACTGTGGAGAAGGTTTTTCGTCCAGGAAAGCGCTGTACTTGGCCGCATTCATCTTTACCTCCAGTCGTCCAGTCCCTGCAGCTGAAAAACACCTCCACAGAATGATGCTGCCACCACCATGCTTCACTGTTGGGACTTTATTGGACAGGTGATGAGCAGTGCCTGCTTTTCTCCACACATACCACTTAGAATTAAGGCCAAAAAGTTCTATCTTGCTCTCATTAGACCAGAGAATTTTATTTCTCACCATCTTAAAGTCCTTCAGGTGTTTTTTTTTAGCAAACTCCATGCCAGCTTTCATGTGTCTGTTGGTGGAAGTTTTGGGAGTTCGGAGAAGGATGGCGTTTATTGACCAGGAGTTCAATCTACGCCGGCTGTCTCTGCAGAGTGCGCTTAGACAAAGGCTGTACCCTCTTCTTACAACTTTCATGTTTTGCATATTATCTCATTTAAATGTGACATGCCCCCTCTTTTACATAGCACATGCCCACACATCTGGTTTTATTACTTAGCTGTCTTGTCTGTGGAAGAGGCCCCCCTAATTTCTAGTGTTCCCCCCTGCCTTATCTCACACACACAAGTCCTACACAGGCCTCCATAACTCATTCTGTGTGCAGAGCTCCCCTCCCCAAGGAGGGGCCCTTGTTTTGGAAGGCCCAACTCTGTCTATGCCCCACAACACAAGCTGAATACAAAAGAATAATAGAATTGAGGTGTAATTACAAGATTATACAATAGAATTGAGGTGGAATTAAAAATTTCTTCCACAATTCTTGTTCCCACTGTTATAAAGGATGACTTTTAGGAAGCTACTTTTAATATTTTTACGCCTGGACCATGTCAAGTCAAGTCAAATTTACTTATACAGCGCTTTTTACTACTGACGTTGTCACAAAGCAGCTTTACAGAGTTTATAGAATCCGGGTCCGAGCCCTAATGAGCTAAGCGACAGTGGCAAGAAAAACTCCCTAAATATAGGAAGAAACCTTGAGAGGAACCAAGACTCAGAAGAGGAACCCATCCTCCTCTGGTCGACACCGGAGAGCGATAAAAAGAGAAGAAAATTATGAATAAATAAAATCAGGAGTTCAATGTTAAGAGGCATCTACAGTTCCTTAGGGGAGATCAGGCTTTCTGTCCATGCTGCTCTCTTCAGTAGGAGTGGGGGTAATCACAGATGATCTCCCTCCTCATGATCCGGGCGTGACCACACACCTCATGCATTTTATGTCAGATCAGAGTGATCTAAAAAAAAAAGAAAGAATATTGCCCTACATACTTCCCTACACTCCTCATCTAGAAAAATATACTGTGTGTATATTGTATATACTTTTAACTTTTAAATACGATGGCACTTTGTGAACCCTTGAAAATATATATTTAAATAAATGTGACCAAAAACATCATCATATATTTTCAAACAAGTAGGTACGTCAGGAAAACCTGTTTAGACAAATGAAACAAAAATCATTATACTTGGTCATGTATTTATTGAAAAAAAGATCAAATAGCATATCTGCATGTGGCAAAAGTAAGTGAACCTATACTTTTCATTTCTTGTCAGACTCCCTTGTGCGGCAATAACTGCGAATAAATGCTTGTGGTAACTGTTGATCAGTGATGCACATCAACATATACAGCTGTGGGATGTTTGTTGGTTTCCTTATATGAACCACTCACATTAAGTCTTTCTACAACTGTTTCATTAGATTAAGGTCAGCACTTTGACTTGGCCAATGCAGAAAATTCAAGAACATCTTGCTACAAAAATCTGAAAAATTCTTACTTTTATTGTTTTATCATTCTTGAACAAAACACAAACTAAATTGCTGGTGAAATGGTGAAATACAGCAGAATAAACCTAGAAAGACTGAGGAGCATCAATTGATGCAATATCATGTAAATGAATGAGTCTAAATAACAGAGTCACAATAAATCAACTACAGTCAACACTAGTGTCATAATGTTCAGTAACTGGTACCGGGTTCTCTTTGATTCTTGCGCTGTGACCCGGTTCTGTTCATGTCTAGAATAACGACAGTTATTGTGTATATATATCAGATAGTTTGTGCATGTAATTATGAGCTTGCTATGATAATTACAAGCACATAAGCAAGTTCCTGCATGGAAGTCGATCAACATACATTATATTATATGCATTATGTCTTATAAAACAATATGCAGTGTAATGCAACATATAAAAAATCAAAACGTAATGCAAAGTTCTGTATAATTATCAATAGAAATATCTGAAATTTATATAAAATAAAACAATACTGTAACTGTGTCTTTGCTGTTTCTGTACAATATAAAGTGACCAAAGCACAGCAGGCAGCTCTGTACTGGACACTACTCTGTCTGCATGCTCTGTAAGACTGGACACTGCTCTGTCTGCATGCTCTGTAAGACTGGACACTGCTCTGTCTGCATGCTCTGTAAGACTGGACTTTGCTCTGTCTGCACGTCTTGAGGCTGCTCTAATGTGCAAGCTTTCTTCATGAGCGACATGCAGGTTCTTCATGAGTAGTTTGAACATATGTAAATTGGAACAGAGACAGCATAGTTACAGGGAAAATAAAGGTTAAATAGTAAAATACAGTAAAGGAAACTGCAGCAGTCATTATATCATGAGGCATTTTGTGCGAAACTTGGCGCTGCATCAATTGATGTACACCGTTGTTGTAGGTATAGCGAGTCTGCCATCAGTCTAGTATTAATTGTACACGAAAGGCAATTTGCAACATTGTCCGGCTTCCCAGGCTCCATACTAAAATAAATTTATTTAAGTGAATAGAAAACGTGCATTCTGGCCTGGTTCAACAGCGAAATGTCCTGGTTCGACAGTGCAATGTCCTGGTTTATTCTATTATATTAAATAGTACAATGACTTGGTTTAACAGCGTAATATTCAGGTTCAACAACGCAATGGCTGGCTTCTTGGTAAGGTAATACACACATTTTCCATTTCTAACTGTTCATTGTTCAGGTATTGAATTGTTTCTCTTATAAAATGCAGGTGACATCACCGGCTTCTCTCCCTTTTTTCAAACCCTCAGAGCCCTGAAGAAAATCGATTTAATGATCCTCAATGCGCATATGTGTATGTGGTTGAATGAGGGCATGTAGGGGATGGAGTATGTGGCAAATTCAATAATACATATGTACAATCCCAGGTAGAGTGCAATTTAGAAATAGCATATTGCTTGCAGGCATACATTTTCATAAATCTGACTTTTTCTGGGTATGCAATTTTCATCTTTTAAGCACAAATATTAGTAGTCTTACACAAAGTTTTATAAATGAGATCCCAGATCTGTGGAATTCTGTAGTTATGGGTGTCCTTCTGCAACTTCATCGTATTTCCACATAGGATCTCTTGAGCTCAGAAAAAAGTGACCATCAGATTCTTGTTCACCTCTCTCACTAAGGTCCTTCTCCCTCGATAGCTCAGTGTTGCTCGGTGACCAGCTCTTGGAAAAGTGCTGGATGTGCCAGACTTATTCCATTTGAGAATTATAGAGGCCACTGTGCTCTTGGGACTCTTCAGTGGAGCAGTAACCATTCCTAGATCTGTGCTTTCCTGTTTCTGAGCTCTGCAGGCAGTTCCTTTGACCTTGTTGCTTGTTTTTTTGCTCCGCTATACGTGGGACCTTCTATAGAGAGGTGTGTGCCTTTCTAAATCATGTTCAATCAATTTAATTTACCACAAGTGGACTCCAACCAATGTATAGTAGCATCTGAGTAGAGATAAAGAGATGAACTAAATTTCAAACAGGTCTGAATACTTACGTAAACATGATATTTCTGCTTTTCTTTTTAAGAAATGCACAAAATTGTTCAACTTTTTTTTATCATTATTGAGAACTAGGTGTAGGCAAATGGGGAAAAAAATTAAATGAAGTGAAGTGGGTCTGAACTTTCGGAACCAACAGTATGTGTAATTTATTGTAAATGTGCTGCATTATATTTGCATGATTGCATGATGATACAGATCATAAGAGGTAAATATGCTATATATTTTAATTTATTCATATGCATGATATGAAATTCAAAATATAAATTATAATGAAATTTTTGCTGAAAAAGTTTCTTTCTTACACATTTTAGCTACAGTGATTAGCCACATTACATAAGCATCGACTGTATGTAACTCACATGAAGCACATACAGTTTAGTAATGAAGTGAACAATTCCTAACCTTTATTCCTGTGGTAAAAACATAAGTAAAAAGTAATAATACGAGACGCTGCTTGGTGATGAAGAGATGGGAAACAGGAAGCCGCCCGTTTGATGCCGAGTGTATTAGTCCATTCCACTCGCAAACTAGTTCCCGCACAAACTTTGCTTTTATGTCGCAAAAGCTGCAAGACCCCCCTGTATGAAGCCATAGAAAATATACTAATAAATTTCTTAAGCCAGTTGATTATGCAGTTGTGCTTATAAGTTTACATACTCTGACAGAATTTGTGATTTCTTGGCCATTTCATGATATGAATGAAAACACAAAAACTTTTCTTTTACTCATGGTTATTGTTTAGCTGAAGCCATTTATTGTCAAACTGTGTTTACTCTTTTTAAATCATACTCACAACACAAACTACCCAAAAGACCCTGATGGAGAAGATAGAGCCAACCCATCTCAGAGTAACACAGAGACAGACAACAAGACATACACACACACCTATGGGCAATTTAAAGTAGTCCCTGTCAAGCCTACATCTCTGTGTCTGCAGCAGAGAGATTGAATCAGAAATCTTTGTCTAGGGACAATTTATCCACCATGGCTACAATCTCTGAATACTGTAGATTAAGATTTAGTTTATAACCGGCCTCTCTTGAAGTAAGACCTCTACTTGTGGCATGGTCAATAACTGTGGTCTGCATCTCATCAGAGATCACGTCTCTGAACAAAATCTTTCTGAAGCCATTTCTGTTTGTCTGTTTGGTAACGGGAGTTGAAAACAGGACACCTGGGTAGGCTTTCAGCTGAATCTGCAGTCTGCCGTGTTTGCCATGATTGTTATTCATTCATTCTCTAAGCAGTTTGTCCAATTTGGGTCACAGGGAGGCTGGATCTGATCCCAGCTGACTACAGGCATAAGGCAGGGTTCACCCTGGACAGAAAGCCAACTCTTTGCAGGGCAACACAGAGACATTCACACATGCACTCACACACATGGGCAATTAAAGTAGACCATATAGGTGACCAACTATTCCAAGGAAACTGTTGTTAGTCATTTTATTGTTATGTTCTGCTTATTTTTTGTGTATGTTTTATATTGGCTACTGCAGAAATGCATAACGTGTCATTATTCTACTCCGTTCTATAATGTCTTGTTAATGGGTTTGACAGACGTGTGTTAGAGTATGATGGAGTAGATGATGGTGGAGTATGAATGATACAAGAATGCATGGATTTGGCAAAATAAGGTGATTAGTTCGTTTATTATTCAGTTTGGGTCACAGGGAAGCTGGAGCCATGGGACTATGGGAACAAGACAGGGTTCATCCTGGAGAGGAGGCCAACCCATCACATGGCAAAAAAGATACAGACAACCATCCACACACACTAACACCTATAACATGGGCGATTTAGAATAACCAGTCGACCTAAACCCCAAGCATTTGGACAGTGGGAAGAAACCCATGTGAAGAGAGATTCCACACTCCAAAATAAAGTCAATTATCACATTCTGTGTGGAAACAATGAGAACACAATTTGGTCCACAATTTAATGTCAACCAAAACTGTAATATACTGAAACTGTAGCTCAATTATTTAATGCTGAATTAGGTAATGGGATATAATGCATCTTCTTTGCTAATGCATAGAATATTCATAGAGTTGTTTGTCTACCATCAAATAGTCAATTTGCAAAAAAATCCTAAGTATAAACTAGTCAATATGAGCTGTTAACAGTGGTTTTCTCAATAAATTAAATAACTTAGTAGTCACAGGTTTAAGTGTAAACAAATGGACTTTATTTTGAGTTATGTTCATTCTACAGTAGCATGGTGCTTTTCTGAACACTTTATGCTTAACACATTCTTGGTTTAACCACAGTTGTATATTGCACACTGTTCCTGAACTTCACAGAGATATTTCATGGAAATAAAGTGATAATTTAACAAGCTGGTTTACCACTATCGACTTTTTAGCTGTGCCAAATACTGTATGCAATGAAGGAAGCAGGTGCAAAGCTGGAGATTGTGGTGCAGATGCATGTGCACCAATTATTCACACCAGCTAAATAAAGTAGAGGGAGGTTGTCACATTATATTTCAGTCTGGCTCCTTCAGTGCCACTGTCCCCCTTTAATAAGTGCTATTTGGAACACAGAGTTAATGCTTGTCTTTCTGTGCGCCACTGGTTGTATGTGTGTGTGTGTGTGTGTGTGTGTGTGTGTGTGTGCGTGTGTGTGTGTGTTTTGCTTAGAGTAATTGTTCCTGACGCCAACTGCTCGGTCCAGAAAGTCACTGGACCGATAATGTGGAGTCGTTATCTGCTTGTAGTGAACATGCTAAAAGCCTGATTCATTTAAATGAGCAGTCAACATAGGAGCCTGTCCTCAGCCTGTGTGAGAACACCAACAAAAATGCCCACCCCCTCCCGCCTGCTTTTTTCATTTGTTTCACTCGTTCAGTAGGAAGTGTGCAGCAGGAGGAGAAATGAAGGCTTTCATGTTTCAGACAGGTTTAATTAAGAGGAGAAGGACAAAGACATCAAACCTCCACCAGTGAACGAATGCGTGGAATTCAATCTTCTTAGTCCAAGCAGGATGAATAAGAGGAATTAATGTTATTAATTTTAATCTTTAATGCATATTAAACTTTCCCACTGTAGTTGTATGAGTTCAGAAGTGGGGCAAATTACTCTGCATTTTTGTCTCGCAGCAAAGTAGAAGATGAACAGATTGGACAAAAAGAAAAGGCAGACTTTGCTGTATTAATACGGGGAAAATGGTCCTGAAGCACAAGGACACACACACACACACACACGGATTGCTACATTTGCAAAGTGTCATTGTGTCATTTTGTAAGTGTGCATTTGTGTGTGTGTGTGTGTGTGTGTGTGTGTGTGTGTGTGTTCAGGGTATTGAACATTGTCATGGAAGTGGATTAAAGTGTTTTGACTCCTATCATTCTTTCTCATTCTCTCTCTCTCTTATCTCTCCATCTGTTTTTCATTATCTCTATTTGTCTCTCTCCTTTCCTACTGTCACTGTCTTCTCACACTGCTTTTTTTCTCATTTTCATACTCAGTTTCTTTTTTAATACAACCTTTGTCTCTCTCTCTGTCTTGCTCTGTGCCTTTTCCATGTTTGTTGAGACATGAAGGACACAGTTCTGTTGCTCTACAGGGATCAGCTCTTTTCAGCTGCTAATGCTGTTCATCTGATTGGACAGAGCGATGCCTCGAGTCACACCATCACTGTATTCGCCACTGCTGCGACATAGAGGACAGGAACAGAGCAGGGAGGAGGAGAGTGGCAGTTCGAAAATTAGCCAAATGACTGCACTGATCATCATAATGGAGCTGTGCTAATCTCCACAGCTGCTGCAGATGTGCCTCAAATTGGAATATTACAGCAGGTTTTGTGTTTGTGTGTGTGTGTGTGTGTGTGTGTGTGTGTGTGTGTGTGTGTGTGTGTGTGTGTGTGTGTGTGTGTGT
>JBBIGC010000145.1:851479-866023 GCA_037576955.1 Lepidarchus adonis
TTTATCTTTATCTTTATCTTTATTTTTATTTTTATCTTTATTTTTATATTTATCTTTATCTTTATCTTTATCTTTATCTTTATCTTTATATTTATCTTTATCTTTATCTTTATCTTTATCTTTATATTTATATTTATCTTTATCTTTATCTTTATCTTTACATCTATGGATTATTCCCAAGTTTCTTAGCCATGACATGTTGCCTGCTAACTGTTCCATAATGGCATTAAAGTCTATAAAAAGATCATTTATCCATAAATTAGACAGTTTTTTGCATTCTGCTAATTGTCATTTAATTTCCCATGCACATACTAATTTAGCATTTTTAAAATGGATCTACTTTCTTTTTCAAACAGACAAACGAGTGTCATATTTACATACGTCATTCATAATTCATGTTCATTCAACCATTGCACTGCTCTGCACTCTTGACCACCTGTTGGGTCCGCGCGCTAAATATTTAACATCGTTTTCTCCGTAGTTTTTGTTTTTCCCCTCCTTTATGTCTCTTTGATGTTTTGTTCCACATTCTTCCCCCCATTTTTTTGCCAGATCTCGGTGGAATAGCCAAGGAATAATCCCACTCTTCTCTTTCAAGCTCGAAACTTTGCATTTTAACAGTTGTCTGGAGATCCTTTTTCTTTTCCGTGTGAAATATCATCTTTAATAAAAGTGGAAGTGGAGAGAGAAGGGCGCCATAAATCCGCCGCTAAACCACACAGAGGCCCGGGTCTCTGGGAGACTGATTAGCATCCTGCCTCAGCGCTCGACTGCTCAATAATTAGGGGATGTTCTGCTTTGCAGCCGTGGCTGCTCTGGCCTTGATGCCTTCTCCCAGGGCAGGCAGCAATTACTGGAGCCTTCGTCTTTTTCCCGTGCTCCTTCTGCCTTCTTCGCTGCTGAACAGCTTTTCTAGGCGAAAAAATAAATGTCTGTTCGTTTCCTGCAATCATGCTGCAAGGATGGACACAGGGTTGGTGCGGGTGCCAGGCCACTGCAGCCGAGAGCCCGTTACTTATCTATCAGTCTGGTGGCATCTGCAGAGCTGTGGGCCACTCTTGCGTGTCTCATTTCTTCTGGCATCGTCTTATTCTCCCTGGGTGGGTTCTGTCCCACTAACAGAGAACAAGTGAACAAATGAGATACTGAGTCTTTGTGCTAAATTCCTATAAATATTTGTGGGTATTTGTACAATTCTGAAGATTTTTATTCCATTTTCACGTGCTTCCTCTGAGACATATGCTTATCTTTCCAAACTGCCGCTAAAGCAACACTGTTGGACAGCTCAACATGCTTGGAGAGGAGAACTTACTGCCAGTTCTGTTACATCAGTGGCCCACATTGACAGAGTGGGAGAACAAGTGTCGTATTACCAGGCAGAAGAAGACCAGAGAAGTTCTCTTGGACTCCTGGGCACCGTGGCATCGCAAGAGATTGAAAATGGAGGTTCTGTAGACGATGCAATGAAGTTACAAGGGAAGAATGGTGGTGCATCACGCCAACTACACCAATCAGCCATAACATCCACCCCCTGACAGGAGAAGTGAATAACATTGACTTTGAGTTTATTTCTTTATGGTGGCACATGTCAGGGAATTGGTTTTATTAGGCAGCAAGTGAACAGTTAGTTCTTGAAGTTGATTGGCTGGAAGCAGCCAGAACTTCAGGTCTCAGGTGTTTCAGGTGTCTATCAACAATGATTAAAGGAAGAACAACTGGTGAATCAGGACCAGGGTTATGAGCACCCAAGGCTCCCTGATGCGTGTGGGGAGCGAAGACTAGCCTATCTGCTCCGATCCCAAAGAGAAGCTCCTGTTGCGTCAAAATGTTCTGATAGACATCACCATCACTCCGGTATTAAGCAGGTGGTGTTAATGTTATGGCTGATTGTTTTCTTTGTGTCTGTAATAGATGCATGTCATTAAACACGTTAAGATCCAGAGCAGTATAATTACATCAGACGTTCTGAAAAACATATAATAAGCAAAAATATATCAGTAATAATTCAAATTCAGTCTTGTTTTTAATTTGAAATAATAAAACAAAAATATCCAAGTACTTCTCTTGGTGTCCTTTCTTGTTTTCCATCACATCCAAAACTATAACTAACTTGTGCTAATCTATAAATATATCTCTACATGTATGTTTATGTAAAATATATTGTTTTCATACCTAAAAGCCACACCATCAGAATTCTTATATTTTTAGATCACACCAGTCTGTTCTAGAAATTTCTGAAGCAACATTGCGTTGTGAGACCCAAAATGTTTTTTTCTAACTTCAAATATAAATTCATCAATGAAATAAAGATTTTAAACTTTAAAATGAATTAATTTAAAAATTATAATCTCATTAAAAATTTAAATACCAAATGCCAAATAACAAGTAACAAACACCAAATGTCAAATTAATACTGGATAAATAAATTACAAATACCAAATTCCACAAAATAATGGAACAAATAACCAATAGCAAATAACAATAATATTCCTGAAATAAAAAAAAATCTGTGGCATATGTGACGTGTGACTGTGTGTTATTTAAATGACTCTGTAACTGAAACTCTAACTGTAATTGAACAAAGATTCTTGGGTTAAATCTAACACTGTTAATGCTCTGCGTGTTATAAACTGGTTATAAACTGGTCAGACCTGGTTTATTAATGGGCAAAGTAGAAGATGACACTTTTTATGACGGTAAAAGAAGCAGGACGTCCTAAATGATTCTGAGTGCAGGGGTTCACCTAATATTGTCTACCCTGTGTATTAACGAGCAGACGTCTGGCGCCGAGATCAGTGGGAAAATCCTGAAACATCGCTAATCTTCACCCC
This sequence comes from Lepidarchus adonis, assembly GCA_037576955.1. Taxonomy (NCBI): domain Eukaryota; kingdom Metazoa; phylum Chordata; class Actinopteri; order Characiformes; family Lepidarchidae; genus Lepidarchus; species Lepidarchus adonis. Next base: position 854,311 of record JBBIGC010000145.1, read on the forward strand.
CGTTGCAATCACGCGGCAAATTTCCATCTATTTCGAGATAATAACATTGTGTTTAATTAACATTAGACAATTAAAGCAGTAATTATTCATCATAGCTAACTCCCCATGGGGATGAAACACAAAGCCATTTTAACTCATTACTGGGGTTCCTCCAGCACTTACACTGATGATGCTGAGCCTCTTAGGCATTAAATTCAATTACATCATAACTTGCTCGTACTTGTCCCTGGTTATGGTGCACATTGTGAACCACATCATCTAAATTGCATGCTTTTTAAATCCTCCCTGTTGGCTCCAATATTAGTGGTCTGGATTATTTTTTCCATAGAATGTCTAAATATGCTTCTTACATTTAAAATTCTTAACCATTTTCCTAACACCCGCTACAGACCATTATCTACACCTTAATCAAGCTACACTTCTTATTGATTTAAGCCTTTTTTTGCATGGAAATCATCGATTGCGCTCATGATAGCGCTCATTGTAATAGGAAGGCCCTTCTCCCATGTGGCTTGGAGATCTGCTGGGAAATATCACAGTGACTCTTTTGCCTCAGGGGCTCTTGGGGCCTGAGGTGAGTTCTCCAAAAGAGACATAGCATGACCATTATCATAAGATCACAAGGTAGCAAAGCTGCAATCCACTTTGAATGATCTAGAGCCTGTAAAGCAATAATCATTGTGCTCCAAGGCCCAAAGTCATGTGACACCACCTGAGCACAAGCAAGCTTATTCACAAGGCGAATACACATCTAAAAAATGGTTGGGTGACATTAATTATGTGGGTAGTGAACACTTATTTTTTCAATTAAATATACAGAAGGTCCTCGACTTACGACGGGATCGAATAAGAGGCCATTTCTCTGTCAGTCCACCAGAGGGAGACATTCCCCCACCCGAGGCTTTGTATTGCATTTTTAGGGCATTTTATTAACAGTACTTTCACTTTCACTTTTCACTTTAAAAAGGCTTTGGGGCAGTATTGTAACCATGATTTTTTGTTGACTTTGAGAACCCACTTTAGTACAGTCATCTCAAGTGATTTATGCTTTTCACAAAAACAAAATGAAAAAATCCCGAAAAATATAACTCAAAGTTTAAAAAATCCTACCTTAACTTGAAGTGCATTTATACATTAAGGGAAAAATATAATAATATGTTATATATAATTTTTTTAATAAAACATTTTCTGAGCTAATATTATTTGTTTAGTAGTAATATGTTTTCTAATAGTAATAATATGGTGGTTTATGGTTAGTTTATGAGACTTGTAAATCATTCAATAAAATTTTACATTCTACACGGCATCCCTTCTTTTTTGAAATGGAGATTGCAAGTAGGAAATAGACAGAAGACCAACAACACTGTCAGAGGAACATACCCTTTATTAGCAGCATATATGTTGACTTTATTAAATTAAAAACAGTGTAAAACCAGATTTATTCATTTCATAGTGTAAATACAGTACATGCTTAACCTAGAGTTCTAACAATATATTAATGCAAGTATCCTCTCCTGTGTTAAATGTACTTCTAGTTACAGACCTGATTATGACTTGGTATTAAAGACTAAGAGTGTAAAACCTTTGTGAATATAATATCATAACCATCTAGTGCTGTTGCCTGAATTCTCCTCAGTACTAATGATAAATGATCAGTATAATAAACCAGAGTCTGAGTGTTTCCTGTTTTTTTGTCCCACAGAGCAGCTAAACAGAGTAAATCCTCATTAGTCAATATTAGAATTTGAAAGTCTAATCTATAACTGCAGGTAAAAAGCCGAGATAAAAAATGAGTCAAATTCTGCACACATCTTAATGGCTCATCATTAATCGTGAATAATATCCAATAAACATTTTAAGGGAAATCACGTCTTAGTATTTCCTGCTTAAGAATGCTTAATACTTTAAATCTCATTATTAAAACCACTAAATATAATTTCCATTTAATTACTTCTCATTAACCCCCTACATTAATCACTGTCCTGTCAGTTCTAGAGGTAAAGATATGACAGTTCACTGTAATATATCATTTGAAATAAGGCTCAAATGAGTTAATAATAATCAAACAATACATTCAACAGACAAATTATATCATTTATATGTTCATATTTTATGGTTCTAATGTCAACCCTCTGCCAAGTCAAAACCCGTCAAAAAAAAGCACCAATGTGTGTAATGCCATGGGCCCATTACTCAGTCAGTCCACCAGAGGGAGACATTCACCAGCCTGAGGCTCTGTTATGCCATTTTCTGAGCGTTTTATGCTCTACTTTCACTTTCAGTTTTTTAGTGGAAGGGGGGCAGTGATGTAACCACGAAATTCCGTATGTCAAGTATGACGTAAGCCATATTTGATTTATGATGATTTATTACAGTAACTAAAGTATGGTAATGAAATATTTTTCAGCCATGTGGAAATAATGCACAAATTAGAAGAAAAAAACTATTTTTTTCAATGTGGGTTAATTAAAAACACTGATGATGTCAGACATGATGTGAGAGTTTTAACAGTATACACCCGTGTGCATTGCCAAAAGAAGTCAAAGATTTTCAAAAATCTTTTTAAACAGATTTCCTCCAATGTACTATATACGTTTGGACTTCAGAAGCAACATCTAACTTGGAATTATCTTTACTACATTATTTTGCCACTTATTATTTATTAGTATTCCTTATTTCTAATTCTTATTTTTATATAGTTGTGTTATTTCTTAAATCTTAATGTATTTATCTTCCATGCTTTGCTTTAAAGTGATTTCTGTTGATGTAGGTGCAGCGTAGTTGGGGAGTAAAAAACATTTCACTATGTGACAAATAAAAACTTGAACTTGAATATGTGCAGTATGGAAACAATGTTAATTTCAGGAAAAAATCTATTTTCTACAGCAAACACAACGAGGCAATAATTTATTGCACACAAAGTCTCTAAGCAGGATGGCAGTTTCTATAGACCAAATGAATAAACAATATACAACATTACAATGTTTATTTGTCAGTGATCATCAGTAATGATTGAGAAAAGTAGTTTTCCTGTCAATTTCTAGTGGCATTGTTGCTATTTGGAGGGACTTCAGTAACTGCTTTTTTGATATTACAAACAAATTTAGCGTTTTTACATTCATTGCTGCTGTAGAACCTGTTCAAAATTTCCACACATCCAGCAAACCCAACAAATTCCTACCACCTGTTTGCATTTTCATGTCATTTAGCCAGTGGTCAACAATCCACAGCATACGACTCTGTTTGGCCTTGACATAAGAAAAAAAAAGTTATTTTTTAATAATCTTTTAATTAATATATTATTTTATTGTGGTTGTACAGTTATCTTGGAGTTCGAGGTGATACTTTAACATTGAATTTTAAAATTGTTTTATAATTTGTCAATTTAAATATGTGCCACGCCCACGTCTATAGTCTTCGCCTGCAGACAACTTCCTGAACCAAGAATACATCCCAAGAAAGAAAAATCTCTGAAGAAAATAGAGGGTAATTCTGCATGGACAGATTCCTTTGCTTTTATTGTCAACGACGCTGCTTATCTGTGGTGAGAAATTTGCAAACAACAAAAATGTAAAGTGGAAAGACATTTTCAACACAAGCATTTCTGAAAATTACCGAACTAAAGCGATTTCGGAACTACTACGGAAAGTTGAGCAGAACAAACACTCAACTCAACAACTCGAGCTGCTAGATTTGTGGCTCATGAGATCATAAGGAGGGGAAGCCGCTCACAGACAAAGAATACAGAAAAGAATCGTTCAAAACAATATCAGAGCCTCTATTCTCCAAATTAAAAAAAAATATTTCGAAAATTAAAGAAATTCCTCTCTGCAAAGACAGTCAAGGACAAAATGGCAACAAACATCAACAGTAGTCTAATTTTATGTTTACTTTTTTAATACGGCTAAGCTTTAACTATGTTTTTGTTTTTTTATATTAAAGTTGACAACATTTTATTTTAATTTTACACAAAAATGGGAAGGACTCAAAAAGGCGTAGTTTCATTTTTAATTTATTTTAAAGTAGACCTACACCTGCACACTGCACTTCTGTTTGTTGCATTTAGTTGTTTAAACAGGTAAATTTTTTTAAAATCTTGTTTATTTCTATTTTATAAGCTGTGTTATTTTTAACGGCTCCAGACTTTTATATCTTTAGTTGAAGAGGAGGCAAAATGGCCCCTGAGCTAGATGAATAAGACTCAGACTGAAGGCTGTTGTAGCCTGGAGGACCAAGGAGGTGGTGCTAATGGGGTCAAGAAGATGGTGCTTAATATTTACAAAGACTAACGAAGTTGTGACCTAGACTTTCCACCATATTGCCCAAATTAATGATCTAATACTTTCCGATGCCAGTTTCCCTCCAATTATAGCCCCCAGTCAAGTGGCCTTTTCCTGTTTAACATCCTTTGTCTCTTGGTAAGATCAGGACTGATGATTTTGAACTGGACTTTCTGGGAAAATAAAGAGCACAAAGCTTCAGTGAACTTTCCCTGTGATTAATAAAGCATGAATGAATATAGAAAGCGGATCTAACAACAACTTTTATTTGTTCTAAGGACCTGTTTGTTTGGAGTCCTGTCACGTTTATGCCGTGCGTGTCCGGACCGGGGAGAAAAACAAAACAAAAAACCCTCTCCATCCATAAAACACAAGCAGTCTGAGCGCTACATGCCATATACCCACCGTCTCTCCGCAACACGTCTTCTTCTGTGATCCTCTCTGGAGCGTGGGGAGGAAAAAAGAGGAGAAAAAAGAAGATCTGAACCTTTTTTTCCCCTTTTTCCACACCCGAATTTACATCTTTTGCTCATTTCTTGGTGTCGGGGCCTCCACCAGGAGGATTGTAATGAAGGAGTGTGCGGGCGCTCTGCAGGGACATACACCACGGGACCTGGAGACAGGAGAGAGAGAGAGAGAGAGAGAGAGAGAGAATGCGGCCCCAGCCATGGCACAGGCCGCCATTTCCATACCACTACAATCAGCGTGCAGACTTTAAAAGTGAATGTTTAAGTAGCCTAAGAGATGGGGCTTTGATTCGCCCTCTGATCAAGCCCGAGACGTCTCATTCAGAGAATAATGATTTTTTTCCTCCCCCCTGCTCCTTAATTTCGCTGTTTCCTTCACATCTCAGGGCTTACAGGTACCGCAAAGCCCAGTGGTATTGTCTTGCTGGAGTTGTGCAGGAGAGAAGACCCTTTCTTCTGCCAGATTAGAGCTGAGCATGGAGCAGTATGGGGGAGAAAATGGAGGTGGAGGGACGGGGGTGGGGGGAATTGCAAATGTAGATTCGGGCGAGTCATTAGAGAGCTGGACAGCCTGACAGCGAGCCGGGCCGGAGAACGGGAAATAAGGAGGAAAAAAGATGGAAGAAGATTACTCACTGAGCAATGTCCTCCAACTTTAATCACCAGCATATAATCCATACGGCAAATAATCCAAAAGCACAGTAAAACCAACAGCGAAAATTGAAATATCATTTATTATCTAACGAGACTTGATAGAAATGTATTTATATAATTGCATAGTTGCTAATATGTTGCTGTTATTATTTAAACCCATCCATGCCATTTGAATCAACAGCATATCATACATAAACTCAACACAACGCATATAACACAGTATATAACCCCAGCATGTCATTTGACAGCACAGAACAATATGGCAGCAATAGTTCGTACCTGAACAACATTACTAGACAGGTTAAACAGTTCAAGTGATTATAAAGCATACATTTATGTTGTTATTCTGAGAAATAGTATTATAATATTGTAATATTGTATTTCATCACAAACATGTTCCAAAATTCATCAAAGATAAGTAGGATTTTTGTGCAAAATTATGAATTACAATACTATTAATATTCAGACGCAACAAGGTATATATGAAAACACAGCAAAAATTCTTAGAAATATTTTTATAGCTCCTCAAGATAGTATAATAAAATAAAAATAAAAAACTAAATAATCTGACAGTATATAATTTACAATTTTAATAGCAATTTAAATAATGGCATTTCAGTTCAAAATATTTATATTTAGCATTACAAAAGGATTCATAAGCTGCATTTAAGGCACTGTATTATTGTATTTGAGCATGAAAACTTTTACGATTATTATTATTAATATTATTACACATGGTTGTTTAAATTTAACCCGTGTTTATAGGGTTTTTTATTTATTTATTTGTATGTATTTAGAACAGACTTTTGTTAGTTATCAAATTATGCAAGAATTATTGCTATGATACTATTTTTCATGGACATTGCAGATATACAGTATGCAAGATCACAGTACAACACAACTTTACAATGTTTTTTCTGCTATTGTGGCCTAAAAAGATTTTTAATTTACTGTCGCTCTTGATCTTACTCTGTAAAGTAATTTCCCTCAAATTCAGAGACCACTGCTTAAGCTTTGGCGAAGAGCTGACATGTATGATGGACCCTTATTGATGGTCTGTACCCAAGGATTACTACAAGGCCTAATAATAATACAAAATATCTGGAAATGCTTGTGCAACCTAAACTAACAGTACACCCTGATCAGCCATAATATAACACCACCTGCCTAATGTCTTTTCCCCCTGTGGTGCTCTCCGTGTTCTAAGCCTTTAGCATTAGCACATTGTGCTAGCAGATCTTCTGTGGGAATGAACAAGACAAGCTCATCAATGAGCCTTGGGTTTCCATGATTCACCAGTTGTCCTTGGATCACTTTTGGTAGATGCTAATCACTGCATACCAGACATACACGTTTCCTCCTCCAACACATGAACTTCAACGGCTTTCAAAGACCCCAACCATCCAAAACACGGCCTTTTACACTTTTACCCTCAGGCTGATGCAGAAGTGTAAAATATAGAAGACCTTCCTTGCATTTGCACATTACTGATGTTTTCTATTGTACATATGACAATAAACAATTTGAATCTCGGATCTTGAAATAGAAGAACTGACTGTTTACTTCCTGCTTAATATGTTCTGTCCCCAAGCAGGTGCCATTGTAGCAAGATAATCAATATTATTCATTTTACCTGACAGTGTTTTTAATATTGTGGCTGATCTGACTGTATGTAATCAGAGAGAACAGTTTTTGTGTATGAACTATAGGTGTATTAATAAAGCATCACTGCTCAGCTGATGGTGTGGGAATGGTGATGATATTTACAGCAAAAATGTTGTGCAGTTTCTTCGCTTGAATGTTTTTTTGTGTTTGTAACCATGTAGAGTTTGAATGCTAAATCAAATTACAGTTTCCATCGCTCCAACTGCTTCACCCTGTGGGTTATGATTGAGAGCACAAACGTTACAGAGATGGGAATGTGTTTAGTCGTGTTGTGGGACTAGTTTGGGTTTTTTTGGTGTGGTTTTTTGGGGTGGATGGCTGAGCTACCATCTTTGTGTGTGCTGCATTAAACTATGACTCGGTAGCTCAGCCATCCATCCAGATATACTCGAATGTGGGTGTGTGTTTGTTTGCTCATGCTCAGTGGTGTACTCAGAAAAAAAAGAGTATGACAATTTCCCTCACAGCTCTTTTCAGAGCTCAGAGCAGAATAAACAGCCACAGCTTGTCATGTTCGAGAATGTCATCTGCTGGTCAAGACTCCTCCTTTCATGCCTCGCTACAGTATATATATATATATATTGTAATGATTCATAGAGAGTGGCTCGCCCATCCACCACTAGCTCGCTCATACAACACAACACATTCAATACAACGTGTCCCAGCTCTGCTCTATTTCCTGAAACACACAAAAACAGCACAATAATGACACAAACCCCAGCACAATCCCCGCTCCCATGATGCATTCCCCCCTCCCAGCCAATGAGAGCTAGGGAAAGGATAGTACAGAGAAAAGGAGAAATGTGGAACTGGGAATTCATGGTAACAGCAGGATTTGTAGGTAAAGGAACAAAGCAGGTGACACTCATCCAAATAAAGGGAAAACTTAGTGTAAAAAGACACAATATAAACTTTATTTGCGGAAGGTTTCAGGAAACTGATGGGGGACGGTTACAGCTTCTTTATAGACGACGTTGGCAGTTTTTCCTGTGGGGGTGTGTATGTGTGTGAGCACTTGCAGGGTTCGGTAATGAGAAAATGATGCAAAGGACATGTCGGACACAACCGGTAGTAGCACTACGGCTTCAGGAGCATGAGATGCAGCTATGTACCAACTTTGGTCGCAATCCATGCAGCCGTATGGAAATGCATAGCGAACAGACAAACAAACATCCTCTATTATATAAATAAATTTATACATGTATCTTTTTTTTTGTAAATCCAATAAAGGATGAACTTCATAACCCTCATATTACAGAAACTTCCTCATTACTGCCCCCACAGGTAAAAACACAGCATTACAGTCTGGGCTGCACAATGACGTTTAACAGAGACAAAAAAATGCGAATATAACGTCATAAACGTCAAGCAACTGCTGCTACAAAACACCTAGGTCGCTCAGAGCATTTCATTCATCCAAAATTTGAACACATGTGTGGACAAGGCCTGACAATGCAGTAAAAAACTGTGTTGTCCTCTAATCACTACAAATGCGCCAAATAAGACTATGACTTGAAGGAAGCAAAAAAGCAAATCTTCATCCTTCTTGTGAAATAAAGCTGAACATTTTTCATTCGGTCGTAGGGAACTTTTCCCAAACTTTTCCTTCCATGCTGTTGGAGCAGCAAAACCTTGTGAAGTTTTGTGTGTGCATGTGTGTGTGTGTGTTTGTGTGTGTAGAGTTGAACCAGCAGGCCGGTGCAGTTTTGCTGCAAGCTATTACTCTTTCATGGCCCGCTCTTAGGCTGTGGAAAGGTGCCTCACCAATTATTTTGAGATGGATGCAGGATGCAGAATGACTAGAAGAATCAGGTTCTCTTCTCATTTTTTTTCTTTTCCCCTTTCCAGTGGACCATGCCTAAGGTAAGGGGAGAATGGCCAGAGGCTACGGCGGCTCCTCAGGGACACACAGGGCCCATAAACTGTGAAACTGACATCTCTCATCTATTACCTCTGCTAACTAGACCTTTAAGAACCTTGACAGGCTCGGCTACGTGCCCTCCCCCACTCCACCAACCCCAACCCAACCACCCAAGCCCATCTGCTATTTTTCAGTCGGTATAGATTCTGGGGAAGTTGGATATCGACGCATAGTCCGATGCCTTCTTAATCATGCAAAAACATGTTGGGTGTAATCTTAAATCAAGGATATGCTCCGAGAACGTGATACATTAATGTAAACAGGCTTCCAGAACTTCTCCCACCTCTCCCACTCATACAGTATTATCCGTCCTGTGACTGTGCGGCTACTGACTGATCGTATTTCCTGTTTATTTTGCATGTCATTAAATATAAACTTGCTTTTCCTGTGTGCGTGGCGTGTGAGGTCATTGCGAACAGATGCCAGTGGCGGTGCCCCGCCAGGTGCCGCATCTCCGAGCTTGGGGTTGCTGCCGCGGCGCCTCCCCTGGCGCCCGCACTCTGAATCCATCACGCCTTGCAGGGAGCCTGCAGGAATGTTCCTTCAATCAGAGTCGGCCTCGTCACATTGAGGCTCCGGAGGCACATGCACACTAACCCTGTCACCCTCGCTTACTGCCGCGCTCAGACACGTCCCACAACGTCCCACTACCTGTGGAGTCCCAAACGCACCGCTCACTGCTGGGGCAAGGTTACACCAAGCAAACCTGTGTGCATACATGCATGCGTGAGTTGCCTTATTGTTCTGCAGCACAAACAGGAATTCTTAAAGTCTTAAAATCTGAATTTAAGGCCTTAAAACAAAAATATTTTATGTGTCTTTCAAAAATGATGTTTAGGCCTTAAATGTCAACATGTTTTGTTTGTTTTATTTTGATTTGTCACATACACAGTCATACACAGTATGATGTGCAGTGAAATGCTTTTTGCGACCACCCGTGACCTCCAGATACATAAACACAAATTAAAAAAACAATTTAAACGCAATCTAAGAGCAAAGAACAATAAATAGTGCACAATAGAGAAATAAAGAATATAAGAAATATAAAATATATAAAACCTTAACAAAACCCTACCAAACCTATATAGTGCAAATAAACAAATATAAACAAATATAAACAAATGTGCAAGTGTGCAACTCAACTGAAATTATTGCTATAGATGAAGATGGTGCTGTATGAAGTAATGTGGTATTTCTTAGGTTTTCTAAGGCTCAGATTTTTGTAAGTTCAAGTTTAACTTGCTGGCTTGAGAAAGATGCATTTTTATTGCTCTTAGTTAAAAACAAAGTGAACCCCACTGCACATGTGCACAAAGACGCTAAAGTTGTGCAAGCTTGTTGTAAAGGTCACATGAGAAATCAAATCACAGTTAAAATTCTCCAGAAAACACACAGGTCCTTAAGCAGTATCGCAAGGTTTTCCAAAGACTCCGTTTAAACGTGACCATATCTTTGCAGTGTGCAGAAGTGAGGAGATAAATGTGAAATATTTATTTTGCAAATAATTCTAAGACTAATATTTTCTTTTTTGTTCTTTCTAGCTTTTTTGCCAGTGTGGAAGGGAAATTGGTCTTAAATTTTATACATAATGTTCTTAATAAGGTCTTAAAATTAACTTGTTGAAACCTGCAGAAACCCTGATAATGCATGTTCAGATTTATGAACTGGTTTTAGTGACGAGAATTTGACTAAATCACCAGACACATTCTCATCTTGTGTTTCTCTGACATCAAGGAAGGCTTTGCTCACCTCTTTACTGCTGTAATGGACTCTAATGAAGCTACACTACATTTTGGAGAACACAGTTCCTTTGCACCACAGCCCAGTGCAGGAGTTTTATACCCTTATAGCAAATGCATTGAGCATTGCAGCTACTCTACAACAGTGGTCCCCAACCACCAGGCCGCGGACCGCTACCGGGCCATAGAGCATTTCGAACCGGGCCGTGGGTACCGGGACATACAAAAAATCTTAACTTTTTTTTAAAAATACGATCTCAAACCGTAGCATCTAAGTATGTTTAAGACTCAACTTTGCCGGTATTCTGGATAAAAGTCATGATAGAAAACCCTGAGATCACCACAACAGCACTGAAAACTTATTCTGAAAGAACTGTTTACACGTTACCATAGTGACCAGAACATGTGAGGGGCAGAGGAGGACGTTACTCTGATCGTTGTTAGCGCATTTCAGAAAGACGCTGATAATAAAATGACATAATTACACAGTGGATTTACCTTTATTATTATATTTACAATATACCACAGTTTTTGTGTTGGTCGTATCATTTCATTTTGTTGTTTTTATCCCAGACACCTTAAATGCTGGTCCGCGAAAATATTGTCTGACATTAAACCGGTCTGTGGTGCGAAAAATGTAGAGGACCTCTGCCCAACAACATTCAACTCTACTGGTCATTGCTTTTCTATAGAGATGATGCAGGCTGTGTGGTGGATCACCTGGCGTCAGCAATAGGTATGGATATATATAATAGATATATTCACTAATTAGAAATGTTGGGTGAATAGAGGAGTGGGTTCACAATTTAAAATAATCTAGATTTACAGATGGTACATTATTAATGTAAAAATGTTTTAAGGTTTCCTATGATAGGACTGTTTTTTTTGCAGTGCTCCTGTAAACTATTATATATAGATAGATAGATAGATAGATAGATAGATAGATAGATAGATAGATAGATAGACAGACAGACAGACAGACAGACA
>JBBIGC010000145.1:940955-955913 GCA_037576955.1 Lepidarchus adonis
CATAAATTTCATAGTCGCGCGCGCAAATGTAAAACTCAAAAGCACAAAATTAAGAATCGCGTGCATCGCAGGCATAAATTTCTTGAGTTTTACATTTGCGTGCGCGACTATGAAATTTATGCCTGCGATTTTGTGGTAATGTTGCGTGCGAACTGTATTTTTCCTCTCTCCAATGTTTCCTCTCGAAGATCAGATTACCGCTGAGAAGCTTTTTTGCTCGAGTGAGATTTCTGCTCGCGCAGTTTGAAAGGGGGTGGGTTTTGGTGGTCTTGTGATTGGCTAAAGAAAGTTCCCACAGAAAAAACAAAGATGGCGGAGGAAGAGGAACGGCGACATGTAGGTTAATCGACATAAAATTATTATTTTATAGTTGGGTCTTACACTTCTAATAAGCACGCAATCAGTGATAAAGCAACCGACGCCTTTGTCACTCACTCACAAATGTTAGAATGGTGTGTCAGTATAACTTTCTTTAGCCAATCACGGCGGCAAGTGATTTTGCGCGCTCTAGTTTTGGCATGGATGTGACGCCATAGATTTTGTGTAAAATTCACTCCACAAACTTCAGTTAGAAAGACTATATAAAGTAGAGGTCACATTCAGTTCCTGGTGGGTCGCAGCTCCGCATACATTCAGAAGTCAAGGTTCTGCTGATTAGCCGAGGAGATGAAGAGCAAGGTGTGTAAATGAGATTGGATGCTAAACTCCTAGCAGGACTAGAGACGGACAGATGTACGTAAAACAAAGTAAAGAAAAGCCTACGGTGAACTGATTGATGAAGGGAGCGATGTTGAATCCCAGAGTGGGTTCTGTGCCCTGGACCGCACTCTCTTGAAGCAGTGTGTCCGACTCCACCAGCAAGCCATGAATAATGATGCGCTCTGGGAAAATTTGTCCACCGTCCTCCAAGAGGCACCTGGAAAACCCAACAGGACGATAAAGATGACCCGGATAAACAGGTAATGTTTAAATATGACAAATATTTAGTGCAAAAACAAATTTACAAACCAAAATGTCTACCAGCAAAGACATGTTTGATATCTGAAGTTTATTCCTTTGGTTAAAAGTACAAAAATTATGTAGTTATTGGTTAATTTAACTGCAATGTCTAATTTGACCAGGACTGTTATAAAGCATTTTTTATATTTGCAGGTTACATCCTAAAAGACAGATTGCTCACTTAAAGACTTGTATATACTGCATATATACCATCCAAAAGTATATTTAGCTACATTGTATATATAACATTTGTTTATACTGCATATATGACCCTCTTCATCTCAGTTGCCCAGTTCTCTCTCCTATGTTTAACATATTTAATACATTTTACATGTTTATAATCTGTATATACTGCTCTCCATACTCTAACACCGTACATACTGTATCACAGCACCAATCTATTGCACTTTCATGTAAATTATATTTCTCTTTGCACTTTGGATTTGTCCTCATTGTGAAAAAAAAATCTCTGAACTCACAGAATTTCTCCAGGTTTTTGATTTTTGACCCAAGTTATAATTTAAAATACTTCATATTTATGGTGCTGTACACTGGACACTCAAACTGCAGTGAAAATGTGAATGATGCCATGTGTCATTCAAGTATTTACTGCTGGAGTGACTTTGTATTAAATCTGTACTTCTGCAAAGGAAGCTTCCAAGCCCAAACCAAATCTTTTCTGTCTGACTACATTTCATTTTAGCTAAAATATCATTTCAATAAAGTCATCCATCTTAATAAGTTTCTTTACCGAGCTAGTGTGGCTTTCTCCATCAGCCTCTGTCTGATCAGGCCACAGGTTTCGATGCAGTCCAGTGCGATAGCGCTCCACAGCTTCTCGGACGCTGGCCTCTGCAGCACGGTGGTGTCGTCTTCCACGTGGCTGAGCCAAAACTCCAGAGCACTTTCCTCCACATTGTTACTTTTGGCCAGAAGCCGCAAGAGAGCTTGGTGCTGATCCTTCTCCACGGAGCTGTAGGCCCGCACCAGACTCGAACCTGCACCCTGCCCCAGCCGGGCAGCGATGAGCGAGAGCACGGAGAACCCTTCAGAGACGTCCAACACGTAGAGCGGCTCCGAGGAGGAACCCGCCGCCTCCCGAGACGACCTGAGAGAAGAAGTGAGAACCATTTTGGCTATTTGAAAACTTCAAATTTAGAAATGTTAAACATTTTTCTTAACAACATAAGTAAATTAAAACCCAAATGATTAATTTTATTTGAAAGAGGAATATAATGTAAACGTTCCTTTCAGAATAAGTTTTCAGTGCTGTTGTGGTGATCTCAGGGTTTTCTGCCATGACTTTCATCCAGAATACCGGCAAAGTTGAGTCTCTAACACACTTATATGCTACAGATTGAGATCATATATTTTTTGTAGGTTTTTATATTTTGTACGGCCCAGTACAGTGCCTCTCTACTTAGTTCAGCAAAAAACTAAACAAAAATCCCAACAGCTCAAGTACTAACCACACCCGTGCCTACCTGAGAGACGTCAAGAGCTTGTCCATTGCCGTCTGAAAGCTGGCGTGGTAAGTGACATTGTTGAGCAGGGAGATTTCTGAGCACTCCAGTGTAAACATGTGAGCGGGTGCATCATGGCGAGTCTGGAGACTAGCCAGTGCACTGCACAAATCCATCTCAGGATTCCATGGAGCTACAGCACAAACATCATCTTCCATGCTGTCCAGCTGAAACGTTTGGCCATCTCTCTCTATGGCAACGCAGCACAGTCTCAGGTAAGCATCCCTGCAGGACACTTCCACCAACAGCTCATTATTATGCTTCACGCTGCAATCTGGAGTTAAGGGAGAAAAAACAGACTCTTTAACAGGGATAATGGTGTCAAATCAACACTGGAACATTTACCAGGACATTAGTAGCACTGGAGCAATGTTTGCTAAGAGCTTAAATACACAGGCACCAGTTATAACCAATGTATTAAACCGTATATCTTCCAATAGTAGCCCCGACGTTGATTCTAAAAATTATTCGGGCCTGGCGTTTAATAGAGACAGGCTTTTGTTGGAGAAGGGCTATTACTCTCCTCACAGACGGAATGGTGATGGTATTTACAGCACAAAATGTCCTGCAGCTTCTTCACATTTATTTAGACAGAAGATAAAACATCACGACTAAAATCATCCCTCTGTCTGTTCGGTGGTGATACTTGTCTGTGATTGGCTGCTGTTATTGTGGGAGTGGTTTAGCACCGAATGCAGCGATTAGTGTAAACAGAGCCGCTTAATATCCATCAATAATCCTCAGATGTCGCCACAGAAATGAGTAAATACACACGTTACACTCATATAACTGTGTGACCACCAGAGACACCAGGACCAGGTATGTTAAACTGTGCTGGACACTCCTGCTCTAATATTTCGTTGGACCATCTTCAGCTTAGCTAGCAAACCTTACACAGCATCTCACCATTCCATACATTTTTCTCCAACATCCCAAAGACCTTCAGTAGAGATAAGAGCGATGTGTGTGTGTGTGAAAATGATTCCTCACTATGAGCATGACTAATTTCAGTAATGTCGTCCTGGAACAAAAAATCTATGGACTCCGATGCCACATAACTACACTAAGTATCGACCAAGCGAAGCTCATAACTCGGCCTCTAGAGGCTTGTACAGTAGACACTATGCTCTTCCTTTCACCCTGACCTACCCATCGATTTAGAAAGGGGTAAATCTGGACTCATCATGCCACCTTTTTCACTGCTCTAGTCTAAGCTCACATGTAAATTAAAACCTTTTCCCATTAGCCTAAGAAACTAGTGGTTTTCTTGTGGACACACACCTGTTCCATCCCAAACTAGTGAGCTCTTTATTCCCCCACAACCCCAGGACACGTCTCCACATCGTTATTTAAAAATGAGCAGCTTCTCACTGCATCGGTTACGGTCAAAAGAATAGTCGCCAGGTGAAACATTCCCAATTGAATCATATGCTCTTAAGTATTTTATTATTTTAACGTATTACATGCGACTTTTTTGGCATTAAATGTATTATAGAATACATTGTTTAAAATGTTACATTAGTGCTGTAAAACTAAACACGTTTAATGCACTAATAATCATAAATAACTAAAAGTGTTCATTTTATTGCATTTTCCCAGTTTGATCTTTCAAAACCTCCATGGCAGTGCAGCTGCTGAGCGCCACAGTTTCCTGCAATTGATAGGCCTATAATGGCCATTAAATTTTACATTTTTATCGTCATTTTAATACAGTTTATGCAGCCATTCCAGTACAATAAAGCTCTGTAGCCAACACAGTAACAAGATGAAATGGTGTACTGCACAGCTAGCAAGCAAAAGCAGAGAGCGAGTGTTAGCATTAGATATATAACTAACAAATAAAAATACTACTTGCCGCTATCCATCTCTTAATGAAATGTCTAAAAAAAGAACATGAAAACATTGTTTAGTTACTCTTATGAACAAAACCTCTAAGTAAATATAATTATACTGTATAATAATTATTACGACAGGCCTAGCTGCTGAGAAATGTATTTATCACTAAAAGAAAAGTATCTAAACAGACTACAGTGGGTGGCTTGAGGGAGACCTATGAATAAATCAACAAGCAGCAAACTAACAAAAGCAACAGCAAAGCGGAACTCTCCAATTCCTTCAGAGCGTCCAGAGTCTTCTAATTAAGCTTATTTTGTCCATTCATGTAATAAAGATGACTTAAATTTCTTATTTGGCAGTTAAAGTTAAAATTTTCATTATTATATTTTTCTGGTTGTTGAAGTTTACTCTCGCTTTGAGAAAACGAACAGTGTAAGAAGGGTCAGGAGGTTGAGAAGAGCCGTCCTGCAGAAGCAGCATCTGATCAAGGTGTAGATGCATGTGTGGTGTGTGTGACTGGGAGTCGGAGCACATGCATATTCATGTCCCATTAGAATTTCATGAACACTAAAGAGAGGCATGAGCGCTGGCAGGGCATTGAGGAAAGAGGATGTCAGCAATCACCGGAGGAGGAGGTGGAGAAAAAGGAGGATAAGGAGGGTGTTCCTCCCCAGATGCTGCCCTTGAAAATTACCCCTAAAGCTGTAAGACACTCATGACAGCGATAGGGCAGCTGTGTCATAACAGAGCAACGCTGATCAAAAAAGTAAAATTAATAAATTAATTAATTAAAAAGTCACAGGCTGCAGTAGAGTTGATCCTGGGATTCGAGCAAGACATGAAGCAGTTTAGAAATGTTTGTTAAGCTTTTACATTCATATAGTTAAGCTTTTTATATAATTTCTTTAAATATGAATTAGTAAAATGTAATAAACCTGAAATTAATATATAATTTAAAAAACACTACACTCTGTAAGACTTTTTAAAAACGTTTTTGTTTAATCAGGCTTTTACTTAGGTTTGTTTTTCTTTATTTGTACTGATAGTGATTCTTATGTTATTTTATTTTGATTATCTTCTTTCTTGTGTTATTTGTGATTCTTATTTCTTGTGTTATTTTCTTTGTGGTTCTTTCATTTCTGCTGTATTTTATTGGTGACTTATTTGCAGCAAGTTATTTGTGATTATTTTATTTCTTGTTATCTTATTTGTGCTCTCTTTTTTGCTGTAATTTATTGGCGATTCATTCATTTCTAGTGTTATTTGTGATTCTTATTTCTTCTATTATTTTACTTTTGATGCTTTTATTTCTTGTGTAATTTTATTTGTGATTCTGTAATTTCTTGCTGCATTTTATTTTTGATTCAATTTTAGTGTTATTTTATTTATGATTCTTATTTCTTGTGTAATTTATTTGTAATTATTTTATTTAAGATCATTTTACTTATTTCTTGTTAATTATTGTACTCAATATTGCACTCTCAAGAGGGCACACAGTGTAGCTTGTGCAATGTCAGTGTATGTAGCAGCATTTTACCACTTTTGGGCATTTTATTTATTTATACTAAATTAACCAATTTCTTTTATTTTATATCATGTTATTCTGTTCTGAGCTTTGTAATAGCTGAAAAACTGAGGGAAAGTGATATGAGTGCTTGCAAGTTTGGCTCCTCATTTGCAAGTGTTAAGTGTTGGTAGCCCATAAATGATAAAAAATAATTAATATGGTTTGACATGGATGAACTTATTATCCATTCTTTTACAAAAACTATATAGACAAACTCACATTTGGAATCACACATAGAAGCTCAACTGTCTACATTTTGGAAGAATGGAAAGCTCCTCCCCCGAACAAGCCCATAATTCCTGTGTGAACTCAGGCATTTGTGAAAAGCTTAAAAATGCCTTAAAATGGCTGTTTGGAACTAAATTATGTAGAAAATACAAAAGGAGGCCTGCTGACACACTATCTAGACATTAGCCTAACTGCAGAATATATTAGAACGCTCTAGATTGTTCTCCAACATTGGTTCTTCTCTAATTAATGTTTCTTTACTTATAGGCGATCTTACGTGCTGGGCTTTGCACTGGGTAGATGGCCTGCTCCCAGCAGGTGTTCTCCTGTGGCCCTGTGGAGATGCTGTTCTCTTGATCCAGGTGCAGCTGGAACCAAACGGCCAGAGCATCCACAACACCTTCCTGGGTCACCTGCACCTGCAGACGAGCTTTCTCCCTGAAGCACAGACCCTCTAGCTCCTGCAGGACAAAGTATTCTTCTGTTATTGCTTTATAATAGAGATTCTGTCCAACAAGGGCTGTAGCTCTAATGAACCTGTCTAATAGAAGTCCAGGTTCAGTGTAGCACATTGACCAATCAGAACACCCGTAATCAAGTACAATAATCTTTAGCACCATATGTGTGGTACTGAAAGTAGGCGTGTACCTGCATATTATTAAAGTCTATATCTAGCACCCTGCAAGGTTCTGTGAGAGCAGTGAAGCCGCCAGGCAGACGGCTCAGTCTCTCGGTGGTGTAAGGCTCGGACGACTCGTCTGCATCACCCGAACAGCTCACGGGACTGCGGATCTCTCCTATCGCTTCCATATCCAGCCCTCCTACTGAAGACACACACAACCTGCATGTGCACACACACACACACACACACGGGAATGCAGCTCATTGCAATAACAATATTAAAACAGTGCAGACCAGTAAACCAATAAAAAAAAAAGCTACAAATTTAAATAAAATGTAGAAAACTGTTCAAATTATCTTTAAATAAATAAATAAAAAAACCAGAAATTATTATTTAAATAAATAATTTAAATAAAATGTAGAAAACTGTTCAAATTATCTTTAAATAATTAAATTAAAAAAACAGAAATTATTATTTAAATAAATAATTTAAATAAAATGTAGAAAACTGTTCAAATTATCATTAAATAAATAAAAAAAAACAAATTATTTAAATAAATAATATAAATAAAATGTAGAAAATTGTTCAAATTATCATTAAATAAATAAAAAAAACAGAAATTATTATTGAAATAAATAATAAATAAAATGTAGAACTGTTCAAATTATCATTAAATAAATAAAAAACAAATTATTATTTAAATAAATAATTTAAATAAAATGTAGAAAACTGTTCAAATTATCAATAAATAAATAAAAAAACATTATTATACATTTATTATTCCAAGACTAATGCATGGGTCACATAATCGAAAATGATCCTTGATCTCTCACCTGTGGTGTCGACGAATCTCCTGGCACTCAACAGCCATTGCAAACACAGTTGCTCCACCAGGAATGACTCTGCCTGTTTGGGAAGGGGTGGACAGTGGCTCCTCAGGATTCTTTTGGAAAGTTACATATGAGTGTCACCTTTAACAACAGCTTCACAGCCAGATGTAGGAGTTTAAATAAAATATACAACAAATATTCATAGAAATAAACATACAAAAATCAGCCTTAATCTCATTTATGCTGCATAGTTCCTTTTAAGTGTAATTACTACAAATAAGGACCAGATGGCACTGTTGGTCAAAATTAAGAGTCCTTTCCTTTGAGGAAAAACACTTTATACATGGGCTACACTAGGACCAGAGAACTGTGTCCTAGTTTCACTTTTCATGCTTGCATGCTTGCTCACTTTTCTGATTTTTTTTAAATTAAATAAATAAATAAAATAAAATAAATAAATTTTTTTTTTTTTTTTTAAAGCAATTTCCTTAGGGACAATAAAGTTTTTCTAAATCTTTTTTATTCTGATTCTGTTGCAATGGTAGAATCTGTGACTGTAGCCCCCGTTCAGAAATTGCAATTAAAGTGCTACTGAACTTGCTGGAAACCTATGGATAAATTAATGAGCAGCAAACTAAAAAAAGCAACAGCAAAGTGGAAAGTACAATTCGACAGCCTCCAGTATAAAAAGAATCCACAAGCTGTTTGAATGACAGCCCAAAGCACCAATCAGGGTGGAGATTCAGCCACAGCCTGTATATACGATATATACATTAATTGTTTGCTCATATAGGTTATATAACCTGTGTTGGTTCTGGTTGTGTTTATGTGAAATCTGCGCAATATTACACTACTGAATTATTGAAAGTGATAAACGTATTTAAGTGAAGCTTATTGTGCCCACTTATATAGTTTTAACAAAATACATTTTTGATGTTTCCATGTATATTTAAGCAAATAGGATTTTTTTTTCTAATCACGAATAGACGAACAGTGCAAAGCATTTATTATTTTTTATTTATTATTCTAAATTTGTTCTATAGTCACAGTTAAAGATAACTAATGCATGCATTTACATTCTATTTGTTTTATTTCTAGGCGATGACTAACCACAGTTGATGTGTTCAGAGTTCCAGCTTTCCTGTAATTGAACAAACGGACAAATTACAGTGAAATATGTAAACCAGGTGAGTGAACATGCTTACAGGTGGAGGTAGGAGCAGATGCTTCCATGCATGGATCAAACTTTCGATTATTCCTTCTCCAAGCAGTCCAGCATCTACAGTTTCCGTCACAACCAGAGACACCCTTCCAAACGAAAAGTAGACAAAAGTTTGGTAAATGTCTACTTTTAGAGAATTATTATTTTCAGTTACAGATTATAAAGCATTTTAGCTCTGTAAGAATAACAATGAGCCACCTGGTAGGAATATCTTTAGGAATTTCCATCTCCAGTGACTTCATGTGTAGGATCTTGATGCTATCTGCCATACCATTGGCTGAGACCACCTCACATGCCAGTTCATACATGGTCTTCGACAGCTCGCACGCATACACTTCAGTAGCTCCAGCCTTCTTTGCACACATCCTGACACACAACAGAAAAGCTGAATACACACATATCGTACATCTTCTAATAATAATATTCTGTTTCTAATAAACGGCGGGTTTGAAGAGATGCCGCAACAAATAGATTTCACTTTCTACCTCCGTGTTTTAAAATAACGTATTCCCTAAAAGGTGTGAAACGGCTTAAAACAAACCTCTGATTTCTGAAGACAGTTATATGAGTATAACGTGTGTAATTACTCATTTCTGTCACAATATCTGATGATTATTGACGGATATTAAGCGGCTCGGTTTAAACTTATCGCTGCATTCGGTGCTAAACCACTCCCACAATAACAGCAGCCAATCACAGACAAGTATCACCACTGAACAGACAGAGTGATGATTTTAGTCATGATGTTTTATCTTAAATGAGAAAAAGCTGCAGGACATTTTGTGGCCGTAAATACCATCACCATTCCGCCTGTGAGGAGAATAATAGCTCGTCTCTATTAAACACTGGGACGTCCCAATCATTTTTTTTTTAATAAACACTGGGGCTACTATTGAAAGATATACTGTATATATCTTTGCTAACTGGGGAAAAAAACTCTTTTCAAAAACAATGATTTTATATGCATTTCTGAAACTACTCATTTGTTTTATAAGCAGTTCTCTCTGTATTCTGACGTTCTACATTCACTTTTTCATTCCATGTGGCTGTGAGGAGAAGAAATTCACCCAAATGAAGCATCAACTTACCCAAGAATGCCTGTGCCTGTTCCGATGTCTAGAACCGTGGTGCAGCCATCCTGGACTGCACGCTGAATGGCAAGCTGGTACTTGCGGTTACGGCCATGGTCATTTAGCATTAAGAAATGCCAGCGCTCTACCAGCCAGTTAGCCACACGGTAGAAATTTTCCTTCGCCTCTGGGAAATCTGGACGCAGTTTGAGGGCTTTGTGGAAGTGTGCTGCGGCCTCGTCCCTAAAACCCATTCTGAAACATGGAAAACATAAAATAACAGTAGGTAAGTCATCCCCATATGTGGGCCTGCACTGCACAATTTATCACTCTCACAACACAATGTAAAAATGCATTTAACAGTAGTTGCCAAATAATTTTTAAGAATGTGGAATTAAATGTGTAACATTGATGAACATTAACTTTAATTATCAAAATTAAATAGAAAAAATGAAAACGTAATTTTTAAGTGCCCCCAACTTTCAGGGATGATTAAACATTTGTGAACCATTTAGAATTGTCTATGATTCTGCATAAATACACAAAATGAAAAAGTGTGTGTGTGCATATATATATACACACACACACACACACACACACACACACACACATATATATATATATATATATATAAGCATGGCATAGATGTGTGAACATACAATATTCCAGAAAAGAGAATAGTATATTCCAGAATAAGATCATTGTTGTGTGTGTGGAAATGTTAGTAACAAGGCTTGGGCCCATTTTGCTGAATGTGAACAATGATGATGAAACAATGGATATTAAATTATACCAGCAACATCTAATGAAAATGTCAGGACTTGGGTCTGTGAACTAAAACACAACATCGTCACAAGCGTGTCATCTAGCAATGCAACATCCCTAAGTGCCAAAGAATTATCAAATAAGACTAAAGTTAATCATTTAAAACAGCCAAGTCAAAGTCCCGACCTTAACCCAACAGAAATGTTGTGGAACGATCTGCAGTGAGAAAACTCACCAACATCCCAAAGGTGAAGCTGCTCTGTATGAAAGAATTGGCTGGTGAGCAGGAATGACCAATAGAAACTGGGAAAGATTAGTTCCAGTTATAGCTACATAAAGGGCTGTCACCAGAAACTAAAAACAAAGGTTCACTTACTTTTTCCACCCATGAATATGAAATATTGGCTCATTTTAACATTGAACAGATTTGTCTCTTTTGTTTAGCTGTGTTCTGACCAAATGATGTCCTTGATCAATGCATTGCAAAAGATTTTAAACTGAATTTCAAACTGGGATTCATTTCAAAAGGTTTTGAATGAGGGATGTCAGTGTGAACACTTAAGGCAGGATCAACAAAAGACAACGTAGAGTAAAAAATACCTGAAGAGATGCTCTCCCATGCTGTTTACAATCACCTCATCAACTGGAAACAACTCCAGAGCTTGTTCATAGCAGTCAAAGAGGTCCTGAATGCGCCCAAGAGAGTCCAGCTCGTCAGCCCACTTGAAGAGAGTGAATCTGAAGGATTCCTGTAAAACACAATCCATGAAATACTGCAGTTTGCAATGACTTTTCAGTCTCTGCTGAATGGCTACATTGTTCCACTGAGGAAACTTCCCCGAGTCTGAAAAGGAAGAAGTATTCTGTGATAAAACAATGTTCTGCTTACCCTGGCAAACTCCTTTAATACTGGGGCCAGGTTTAGGACTAGCAGGTAGTGGACAAAAGCAGTGCCATAGTCTTGCTGGAGCAGGCATTGCTGGGCACTTTCAAGAGACTTTGAAATGAGCTCATTCCTAGCAGGATCTTCCCTTGGTTCCCTCGGGCCTCTCCTCGGACGCCTCGCCCTTTTTGACTTTGTTGTCTCGTTGGGCATTTTGAAGAAGCTTAAGTGTGCCTGAAAATAACCAGCTAGCAAACGTCTGTTTTATACCCCTGGATCAAGCATTCTTGCAGGACTAGGTCTCAATTATTTCCATAACAACTATCGGTTAAAGATGGAAACAAATTTGCATCTGGTGAAAGAAAAACTAGAAAAGTGGCCAGAAATATTACGTCATACTGTCTAGACGGGTAAATATGTGGCACGTTTTAGCCACACTTTCTTGCTCTGAATATCCCTGTAACAGCTTGGGCCACATGTAAACTTATGTGTGAGAAATGTGTTGAAGATACCACCACTGAAGATCAGATTGAAGGTCTTAAGCTTTAAAAAATCTTGATGATGTTATAAACTAATGTGCTTCACTCTAAAACAGAGTCCCTGTGGAGAAGCCGTAGTCCCTTCAGCCCATTAGAGAGAACTGCTTAGGGTCCCTTCTCGAAGACATTGGGTTTCTGTGTTGAGAGAAAGAGAGAGAGAAACAAAATACTCAGAAATTGACAAACCTAACAGTGTTGGATCCTTTTGTAATCTGTACTTAATTAAAACAAATAGGATTCCGAGTTGGATAAAATGCAATATTTTAATATTTCCAAACACTTGCTTGTAAATGTAACATAAAAAATGTTTCATAATCATTAAATGTCAATGTTATTTAGATTAATCCATTCACAAACAAGAACAGTTAGTTTCAAGTCTCTAGTGAGTAAGTCACTCATTTTTCAAAATAGTAGTAAGCAATATTTTAAGCACATTATGCTAAAACGTATATATATATATATATATATATATATGAGAGAGAGAGAGAGAGAGAGAGAGAGAGAGAGAGATAGATAGAGAGAGAATTTTTAAACAGAAATCTAGACAATATTAATGGAAATTGTACACAAATGATGAACACCCCATCCATCCTGACAACAATGAACAATTTAAAAAATAACGAGAGCTATACACTTATATAAATAGCAGGGTTTGCTGATGTGACCAGATTTAGATACAGAAACACTTTGGAGTCAGATTGCTGATTGCAGAGAAACAGAATGATTTGAGCTATTACTGAAGCTCGACTGTACTACTGCAAAAAAATTGTTGTTTTTTTATATTGGGTAAACCTGTCCCAGAAGGTGTTGAAAATATTATTGTGCATTATTTACAACGCCTTGGTGTACATTTGATACAGCACATTCCGAAGAAATAAAGTAAAAACAAAAATAACGCGAGCCGTTATGCTAAAGCTAACAACGTGAATTTATAACGCACGGTGTTCAAAATGCTCGCATACCTTCCATTAATGCCGTCCCCATCATAAAACTGGAATAAGAACCCAACGCTATTTCATTTCGCCGTAAATAAAAAATAAAATCACATGTACGCTACACCTTCGTCGCCAAAAACCGGTTCGGCTGTGCAGCGCGTAAATAAGACCGGGCGGTAAACGAGAGGACACTAAACAAGGTTCCGTTTAAGATTACAGCGCATGACGTCACCGCGGCAGTCAGTCAGTCAGTTAGTCTGACACAGAGGGAGTGTTTGAACGATACACTAGCTTTATTTTTAGTTTATGTTATTTTTGGATTACTTTTTTTAGCTTCCCCGCACGAAATATATCCACAGGCCGAGTTTTTGCCTACAGGTTCGTTCGCTTGTGTTTGGAAACACTTTTATTTTATGCGAGGAGCGTGTGGTCCGTGGAGAAACAGGACTTCAGGACTTTGGAAGCAGCTATTGGCGAGAAAAACACCTACACACAACAGAGGCGAATTCGTTTTTTTCATTTTTTCATTTTTTCTTGTTTTACTACATCGCCACAGAACAGGACACTGGCTGTTTAGTGAGGAAACGAAGCTGCAGTGTTAGACAATGGGGCTGCAGGCTCTGGAGTTCAGCGCGTGCTACCTGGACAGCCCGGGATTCAGGGAGAAGATCAAAGCCCACGAAGCCGAGCTGGATAAAACCAACAGGTTCATCAAAGAGCTTTATAAAGATGGAAAGAACCTCATCAACGCGACCAAACGTAAGTTTCCAACACTTCTGTGCTTTTCAGGGAGGGGGCATGGCTCCTTCAGCAGCTCCTCAGTGTTAGTGTGGATCATATCTACAGACCCATGGTATCTTCTGTCCCAAGGTCACAAACCCCTTATTTGCTGTAAGGTAGATGGTAGACATCAGAAGCCCCAGCCACCAAGGTGCCATTGCTTTAAAGAGCTGGATCTTTATCCTGAACTTTTGACCTGTAATCAGAGGTGGGTGGGGTGGAGCAGCCTTTCTCAACCTGGGGGTCTCAAAATATTTCTGGTCTCTAGAGCATTTCTATAGGTCCCAAAATCATTTCTGGGCTCCCCAAGATTATTTCTGGTGGTCTCTAGAGCATTTCTGGTGGTCTCTAGAGCATTTCTGGGCTCCCCAAGATTATTTCTGGTGGTCTCTACAACATTTCTGGGCTCCCCAAGAACATTTCTGGTGGTCCCAACATCATTTCTGGTGGTCTCTAGAGCATTTCTGTGGTTCCCAAGGTTATTTCTGGTGGTCTCTAGAGCAAATCTGGGGGTCCCAAGATATTTCTGGTGGTCTCTAGAGCAAATCTGGGGGTCCCAAGATATTTCTGGTGGTCTCTAGAGCATTTCTATAGGTCCCAAGATCATTTCTAGGGACTCCAGAGCATTTCTGGTGGTCTCTAGAGCATTTACATATATGTAGAGTTTAAATGTATATTATTATAAAGCATAATCTGTTTTAACAGGGCATCCACAGTTCCAGCCTACACATTAACAGGGGTGTAAATCACAATTTGTCCCTAGGCTTTGGGCTCTGCAGTCACTATGAAATATAACATTTCACACAGTCCATGAACTCACCTCTGCAAGTTATAATCTGAACATTTTGTAATTCTACACTATGTGCATCGATTAATATTGATTTATTATTACAATTAACAAAGGCTGTGGATTTTTCATTTGGTCATTTTGCCAACAAGTGCTATGATTTTTTTCCTCATGCATAACAACACATTCTGTATATATCACCACCACATTCTGTATATATCACTCCACATTCTGTATATATCACTCCACATTCTATTGTATATATCACTCCACATTCTATTGTATATATCACTCCACTTTCTGTATATATATCTCACTCCACTTTCTGTATATATCACTCCACTTTCTGTATCTATCCCTCCACATTCTGTA
>JBBIGC010000145.1:992955-1010037 GCA_037576955.1 Lepidarchus adonis
ACATTACAGTCTGGACTGACTCATTACTGCCCCCACAGGTCAACACACAACATTACAGTCTGGACTGACTCACTACTACACAGATTGTATCCAATATTTGAATCCTTATGTTGTCAATGCCTTACTCTTGATATTAAAATAACACAGATGACCTTGAGGCAGATTTTAGAGGGGGCATAAACTTGTTAGTATATTCTTGTTCTATATTCATGTCTGGCCCTGCATGCCTTCAACAGCTGTTACTTAAACCTGGGGAGAGCTTAGATTGGAAGGCTTAGTCTCCCCAGCCTCATGCATGTACAGAATGGCTGCATGGCTGTTGTTACTCTTTCATGCATAATTGTGCTCAAGACATTTTAAGCCATTGCTTGAAAAGATTTGATATTTTTGCTGCATGTGTCACAAAGGCAGCATGTGTTAGCCCTCATCTGACCACAGAGGTAGCGGTCATGCAATAAGGAGCCTTACACAGCAGGGAGGAATTCACAATGACTAACACTAGAGAGAAAACAGGTTTCCTCCTAGCCACTGTGGAGGTGGAGAGTCTTTATCATCTCAATAATTAAAACTCTTTGCTATTATAACACTGGTTATGGGTGTAGTGTCCTGATTCATATATCAATGTATCAAGAAAAGTGTATTTTCCACATTTTATACATTGTTGAGTGCATCCTGTACGACTAATTCATGCTATTAATTAATGCTGATTAATATCACTTCTCTTAGAAAGATAAAACACATGGGTAATTCAAGTGTACAATTGTTTTATGATGTAAATGCATTTAACTTGAAGTAAAAAAAATACAAAAAAACAACTGTGCTCTAACAGTGAGACAGCTGTCGATCGCTGGGAAGAGTGAGTCATCTCACAAACAACCGCAGTAAGATCCGCAAGTCTCTGACATCGGTCTGAGGAAAGTTTGCCCCACTGTGTATAGGAGCATGAAAATGTGCTGGGACACTGTCCGAACCCGACTGGAGTTTAACGTTGGGCTGAAACAGCCGCTGCTAAGTGATTATAATGATTCTCTCTTTAAACAAACTAGCAAGGAAACTTTCCTTCATATTCTGTTGTTTTAAATTCTCCCCATAACTATTTCTTTCCTACGTTTCCCATGATGCTTCGGCTTTGGCTACGGTGACTGAATGAAACGTTGTCATGGCTACGCAAACCCATGTACAGGGAAAAAGCAAACGAACCAGCGTGACGTAGCGTACGCCCTACTTTTAATTAACATTAAAAACTATTGTATTTTTTATTAACGGATATTTTTACAATTGCATCATGTGAGACAGAGCTTTTGGAGCTTCACTGTGTAGCAGCCTTTACTGTTTTAATATTAAAAAGTTTTTGTGCTGACGTGACTGAACCCGAACCCACACACACACACACACACACACACAGACTGACCTGTGCTGAGCAGCAGCAGTACCTTCATGGCGAGGAACTCCTCGTAGGTCAGCTGCAGGCGGACGAACTCCTGGCTGACCTGCTTCATGCTCACACACAGATCGTACATGGCCGACTGCTGCATGCGCTCCCTGCAGAGAGAGAACAGTTAGCATTCGAATGGAGCCAGTGAGACGTGCAGCAAACACACTACAGTGATTTAGAGATTTTCAGTGAATGCTACAGTATATCACAGGGTCTGTACTGCAAGTTATGCTGCCATTAAACAAGACCATTTGTTCAATTTACACCAACAGTTTCACTTCACTTTCAAAAACAGTTTGACTTCTCACTTCTCAGACACAAACTGCACACTACCAAACTAGTGCTGTGTATAAGTGTCTGATTTAGCAAAGAAACACACACACATACACACATACACACACACACACACACACACACACATATATCATACAACCGCAATGGCACTAGTCTAAGAAAGATAAACGTTATCCCATTCCAGCCCAAACGTGAACGTTGAGTGTTATGTCCCATTTTGATCATCATGAAATAAGAGATTTCAAAATAAAAAATGTAATTAAAATTAAATGAAAAATGTGTGTGTTTGAGTGTTTGTTTGTGTGTATGTATGTGTAAGAAGATTATGCATGAGCAATATATAACTTTGATTTAAATTGTATTTTTATGTTAACTATATAAGACAATATGAATATAAGCCAATTGGCTTGATCAAAAAGAATAAATATAATTCTGTTCTACAAAGAATCCGCATAAATTCAGTAAAAAAAAAATAGATATAAGAACTCAAATAACCGCTGCATTTTCTTTTTTTTTCTTTAAAGTAAAACTTAATAAAAAACATTCTAAACTGTGACTGTACATTAAAGTTGCAGGTTTTTTCAGCAACATATGTTGCACAAGCAGCCAAGCTCTAGCTGATTGCTAAATATTTCTTCCTATTGTTTTAAACTTTAAAAATTATTATTATTATTATTATTATTATTATTATTATCAATAATATTATATCATATTATATCAATAATATTATTATCAATATTAATAATAATAATAATAATAATAATAATAATAAAAGTCTTGCTACTTACTACATGTTTGAAAACAATTCTGAATAATAAAAACAATAATAGCATAATTATCTTCATCTTATTTTATTGTATTCATTAAAATTCCGGTTACTATCACAGTATTTCATTGTTATCTTACCTGAGTTTTACCTGTAGCTTTACCTTACCTTTGTATTTTTATCCTACGATGTGTGTTATTTTATGTCAAATGTCTCTATGTGCAGTCACTGCAAAAGCCATGTATTCAGGGACAATAAAGTTTTTCTGATCTGATTCTCATTCTGATTCTGAATTATAACAACAACAACAAAAATAAGCAATAAATCAGTTTAAAATAAAAGTAAGTTTTCAAATAACTTTAACACGGATAAATAAAGCAAGCAAAAAAAACTCCTTAAAACCAACAACAGCAGGGGAGCTGGTTCAAGAGCAGGGCAGTGTAAATGTCATTGTGACCACACTCAATCATACACAAAGTGCACCACAATGAAATACTCTATGACCTCTGCATTTAACCCATCACACAATATCAATCACACCCAGGGAGGGGAGCAGTGTAACTGGGACGGTTCTTTGCTCAAAGGTTCCTCAGTGGTGCCTGGGCTGGGACTTGAACCTATGTCCTTTTGATTCCAGGGGCAAGGTCCTTACCAAGGACACACCCAAAAAACAGGAATCCTGACCACTAGACCTTATTGGACAATAAAAAAATCACATCTTCTAGTTTCCATCTCCTAGAACCCAGAGAAAGCAGGTTTCAGAAGAACCAGTTCAGAATTTTCAGGGCTGATATCCATCCAAACTTATTTCACAGACAATGAAGGTAAATGTTAGTAATAAAAGATGAGTTAAGTGATTATTAATATTAAACCCCTCATCTTTGTGATTTACCCCCCAGGTAGAATATAGTACCAAACGCTGCGCAGCATTTTCAGGCGTAAAATGCTACTTTCTGCCAGAGACACATGTTCTGTGTGAGACGCAGACGTATACAAACAAATCTTTCAGCAAGTTTGTTTTGCGTCGCTTTAAAGGGATCAAATCAAATATTCACACAAAGGCGTATTTGTAGAGCAAACCGTATCGCGCAACTCAACAATTTCTGTGTAGGAGAAGAAATAGCAGAGAAAACACACAATAGAGAAGCAGCAGAAGGAGCAGATGAGGGAAATGTGCAGGCCAGATGAAGCAGCAGAGCTGGAGGGAATTATGGGTTTTGGAAGCGGCCATGCTTTTAAATCACTGTTGTGTTGACAAAAAAAATAATCAAACGCCTGCCCCGTGGGCCGACTTGAAAGAGCTAGAGTTCACATGTGATTCTGCAGGACC
This sequence comes from Lepidarchus adonis, assembly GCA_037576955.1. NCBI lineage: Eukaryota > Metazoa > Chordata > Actinopteri > Characiformes > Lepidarchidae > Lepidarchus > Lepidarchus adonis. The sequence continues at coordinate 996,781 of JBBIGC010000145.1, forward strand.
AAGCACAACACAGGCCGAGAGATAGAGGCGCACACGCCGACAATACACACACTCCTCCTTTCCTTTAGTTGTGTGTGTGTGTGTACGTACATAAGCAATTCGATTTTCAACACAAAAATCAAGAACTGACCACAAAAGTGTCCAGAAAGTGTGATTTCTTTCTTTCACAAAAGGTGCTTTATGTTTTTGAAACTGAAAACCGTTTTTACTGAGGTCACGGTTGGGGGTTAGGTGTAGTTAAAATGTGGCAACGCTTTACTGTGCTGTTTATTAGGCTACATGACACCAATATAAGCCCTTTATGACATAAATGCGCATTAACAATTATAAATGCTTATTCCAAAGCCATCAGCTGCCATAAAGGCTGGTTTTGTCAACTTGGATGTCAAACTTACATAATACCTTTGTCAAGTGGAACTGATTGACATTAAGCAAGTCCATACATCCATTATCTACACCACTCAATCCAACTCAACCCAGCAGACTATGGGCCAAGGCAAGTTTATTTGTATAACTCCTAATCATACACAACGGTCATTCAATGTGCTTTACAAAGATAAATACAGGAAATAAAAATGTATTAAAACAATCCTTAAAATGTAAAAAAAAAAAGATATAGCTATGCTAGGAAATTGGAGCAGCCAGTTTTTCCCCTTGTGCTAATTTCTTCTATTTGTGCTCATTTCCTCATTTTCTTTTCCTATGGGACGTCCCATCCATTTACACATGGTCGTTACCATGTGTCCAGGCCATATTCTCACCCTCACCTCGGTTGAAGAGTAGAGGTTGTGTCGTTCCATTATCTGGGATAAAATGACACATGCATGTTACACAACCTGACTTAGTAGCTCTTTCTTTTGCTATGTCAGGTGACACAGAGAGGCAAGGCTTTCGAATTACCAGTCAATCATTGTTCCTACCCTCACCTATGGCCACGAGCTGTGGGTAGTGACGAAAGAATAAGATCGCAGATACAAGAGGACGAAATTAGTTTTCTCTGTAGGGTGGCTGTTCTCTCCCTTAGAGACAGGGTGAGGAGTTCAGTTATTCGAGAGAGACTCGGAGTAGAACCGCTGCTCCTCTTCATGGAGAGGAGACAGTTAAGGTGGTTTGGGCGGCATCCTCGGAGGTTGTTCCAGGCATACCCCACTGGGAGAAGGCCTCAGGGTAGGCCCAGGACACAGTGGAGGGATTATATCTCTCAGCTGGCCTGGGAACGCCTCAGAGGAGCTGAAGGAGGTGGCTGGGGATAGGGAGGTCTGGGCTTCCCTACTTGGGCTGCTGCCCCCGCGACCTGTCTCCGGATAAGCGGCAGAAAATGGATGGATGGAGGTGGCACAGAGAGGATGGTGTCATTACGGTTATTAAGCTGTAGAGATTATTACACTATGTAGGTTTCCTCAAATTAAATTTAAGACCTTTTTAAGACCATTACGAAGTTTAAGACCAATTTCATGTCCACACTGGCAAGTAGAAAGGTTATAAATACTTACAAAATTAATTCTGCAATTACGAACAGTGAAAGACGTATAGACAGAGTCATAGGAAAATCTCTCAATCCTGTATAAGGGCTTGTGTGTTTTGGGGGGAATTTTAGCTGATTTGATGATTTTCAGATTTTTCATGTGGCTTTAGTGACACAGTTGTCTTGTCCTCAGATCCTGCTTCCAACACATCAACTTCAAGAACTGACTGTTTAATATATCCCATGGCCCTAAGAGATGCTATTGTAACAAAATCACCTGTCAGTGGAATTAATGTTGATGAATCTGTGTGTGTGTGTGTGTGTGTATGTGTGTGTGTGTGTGTGTTGGCTGCCCTGTCACTATGAAAACAGTGATTCGAGACTTTTGAATGGTATTTTCCATGCAGAATTTAAAAAAAAGTGTGTGTGTGTATGTGGAATATCTGCCCACAGCCGCACCTCAGTCTGATGGTTTTAGAGCTGAAGGTTGTTTACTGGTCTGCTGTGTTGACCTGGGAGTTTGTTTGACTGCCAGATGGCCAGATGCCTGAGTTCCAGCCCAAACCTCAAGTCCCTACCTGCAGTGATACCTGTCTGTCTGTCTGACTGTCTGTCTGCCCTATTTATTATAGTTGATGCCTAACCAAGAGCAGATCAGCAAGCCGGCTAAGGCATTATCATTTTTTACTGACGTTTTCCTGTAAGTCTTATAAACGACGAGCAATAGATTTGTTTCAGAGTGTTTGTTCAGTTTCTCGGCGAAAACACTTCATTTGAGACGCATTTTGATTACAGATTTTGGTTTATGCTTCCCACGTCCGAGCAGGAAGGATTACATAAACTTTGTTTAGCAGCGTGAGCTCAGATTCTGCACACTCACTGCTAAAAGTGGGCAACTGAGAGGAGGACGAGCGCTGACCAGACGGGTTGCTATGGTGGCAATGCTAATAAATTGCTGGAAATGAAGTGTGAAACCTGGACTCTTCGGAAGTACAGCAGACACACACACACACACATACACACACACATGCTTGCACACTCACAGACTTGCTGGAGAGTTCTCACTGTAGCCATGTTTTATTTATCTCATGCCTTCATCCACAAAGTTCCTGGGTTTGTATTTATTTAATTATTCTTTTTGTCTTTTAGCAACCTATTTAATTTTTTTGCATTGCGCTATTCCCTCTGTTACAGATCATTTTAATAACACCTGAAATTTCTCATCTGTACTGTGCTGATCGGGCCCTTTTTTTCTGTCCGAACCCGACAGACCAGTGACCGAGCCCGACCCGAAGTTTTAATGTTCGGCTGAAACAGCCGCTGCTAAGCAATAATAATGATTCTCGCTTTAAACAAACTAACAAGTAAACTTTCCTTCATATTCTGTTTTTTTTAATTCTCCCCATAACTATTTCTGTCCTACGTTTCCCATGATGCTTCGGCTTTGGCTACGTCTACTGAATGAAGCGTTTTCATGGCTACACAAACAAATCCCCGCGTACAGAGCAAACACTAAAAAGTATTGTATTTTTTTATTAACAAATACTTTTACAATTGCATCATGTGAGACAGACCTTTTGAAGATTCACTGTGTAGCAGCCTTTACTACAAAAATAAGGTATATACAGGTTTTAGAGCAACACATGCTTACATCCAGACGTTATTTTCATGGAAGACCTTGCATATTTCAACAAGACAATGCTAAACCAAATACAGCATCTATTACAACTAAAGTTTCTCTGCTGACGTGACCGAACCCGAACCGAAGTAACCGTTGTGAAATATTTGTCCGAACTGACCTGACCCATCGTGTAGTCATGCTCTAATCTATACCTATACTACAGTGGAGAACTATTACAGCTAGGCCATTATCCATACACTTCTCATGCTAGAGGCACTGTGGGATTTCTAATGGTATGTTAGCCCTATTCTAACACTAGTGCACAGTTTTAGCCATTATAGATAAATTAGAGAACTTCAAAAAGATATTCATTCATTCAAACTGGGTCACTGGGTAGTTGGGGCCCATCCCAGTTGACTACATAAAGACCAACACTGAGACAGAAAACCATTCACACCCATGGGCAAATTAGAGTAGCCATCCATACAGCAGTCTTTTGTGTCAAAAACAAAACACATCTGAAGGTGTGTTCAGGGCCCATGTTCATAAAGCCTACGAGAGCAGAAGTGCTGATCTAGGATCTGTTCCTGACAGTAGGTTCATCATAAATAAGAGACGAGTCTGATTCCAGATCAGTGCTCCTGCTCTGTGGAATGCAATCTGCTGTATAAAGTGTATTATATCTCTGACAAAAGCTTCGTTTTGTGTGAGGCGCTTTGTGATAAGAGGCATGCATAGTTATTGAGGACAGTGAAAACTTTGGCAAACTTTTATTAAGAGCATTATCTGAACCTTTTGTTTTACCATTCGCGGTAGAAGTAGGTCTCCTCTGCTTTCAGTCGATATCCTTTAAGGACGCTGCACTGAGTTCTACTTTCGCTGTATAGCTGGATTTCTATTGTAGCAGTGAGAAAGCTCGACAATTTCACTCCACAGGCCCAGTTTAGACCCCTACTGTCTTTAAACATGAGAGAATATACAACTCCAGTTCCAAAGTAGTTGAGTCGCTGTGTAAAATGTAAATGAAAACAGAATGCAATGATTTGCAAATCTCATAAACCAAATTTGCAATACAACAAAGAAAACAAATGTTTAAACTGAATTTGGTGGCAGCAACACCTCAAAAAACTGTGTAACATTCCCTCTTATTTTAATAGCAGTCCATAAACTGAGGAAACCAGTTGCTGGATTTTCGCATTGTTGTCTGATATAGAAGTCTAGCTGATTCCAAACCATCCTTGGTCTTCTTTTTCATAATTTTGTTTCAAATGTTTTCAATTAGTGAAAGGTTTAAACTGCAGACAGGTCAGTTCAGCACCCGGACTCTTCTACTACGATGCCATGCTGTTGTAATAGATGCAGTATTTGGTTTAGCATTCTCATGTTGAAATATGCAAGGTCTTCCCAGAAAATGACGTCTGGATGGAAGCATGTGTTGCTCTAAAACCTGTATATACCTTTCAGTACGGAAGGTGTCCTTCCAGATGTCCAAGATGCCAATTCCGTTGGCACTTATGTTCCCTTATACCATCAGAGATGGTACATGGACTCGCTGTCCATGTAAGTCGATTGTCAACTAGCTTTGGCCCAGAGAAGATGGTGGCATTTCTACATATGGCGTCTTCTTAGCGTGATAAAACTTTAACCTGCCTTTCTGCACGCTGCATGTGGGCCTAAAGTTCATGAACATCTAATACTAAACGTCAAGCTTGTCCCTCAGTGCAGAGAATTTCTAGACTTTTAGAATCCTTTGACAATATTATGTACAGTAGAAGATGAGATATTTAGATTTTGCAACTTTACGTTGAGAAACATTATAAGTAATACTGAAAAATCTATAGAAAAACTACAAAAAGAACAGCAACAATGTGTTTCTCTGTCCAGAGTCCCCATGGTCTGAATTGGACATATTAAAAAATTATTTAAAAAGCATAAGTTATGGCACAATTATTTTTCATGCTAGTTTCGACCAAATAAAGAGAAACTGAAATTTGCAGAAAAGTGTCATATTTAAGATTTCTTTACACAACTTATTTTACTTGTTTCATTAAAAAAAGCTATATATCATTTAATTAAGAACAAAACCTTGTGAATTTGGTGCGATTTTAATCATTATTCATTAAGTTTTTACCTGATATAAAGAGCAGACAGTGTTTTCAATGTAGAAAAAAATGAGATGGAGATACAGGCTGTTTATTTCCAAGCAACAGTTTCACACACTTTTAGGCTGTTGATCATTTACGACTTCACTGCATTAAAACAAAAACCTGCTGCTATAATGAAGCTATAATGAAGCCTTGCATTACACTGACTGCTTCACACACACACACACACACACACACACACACACACACAAACGTATGTTTGCGCTTGAAAGGCAGTGACACGCAGGGCTTCGTGACTGTCCTGGCAGACCGGTGGCCAGTAAATCAGCATTCCAGGGGGCAGTTATTCAGCAGCAGGGGCCACTGGCCCGTTAGCCATCGCTGCCCCAGCATGCCAGGAACACGCCGTCATGTTCGACATTCTGTTCTAGCCCTGGCCGCTGCATGCGGATGCGTGGGAGTCATTTACGAGTGGCAGAAGCTCGCAGAGAAGACGTCAGCGTGTGCGGAGAGGACATGTAGAGCGCATTGTACTGAGATTATTATTCTGTAGGAACTACCTGAGGAGAGAACGCTGCAGACGCCATCTGTCCGGCCACAGTTCGGTCACCTATCTGTCGTCAAACACACAACTACAGTCTGGACTCAAGTGAAATCTGAGTTTTAAAGTGATACTGCCATGAAAGATCAAATGTATGCAGTTTCCTCCCTTAATGAATACAGCCAATGTCTAAGGCCAGAGTCTCTTCCGTCCTCCTCTGCATTGTTATTATTATTTTTTGGTTTTTGGTTAAGCGAATGAAGAGAGTAACAAATCAAGAATGAGCAGTTCGAGAAACGGCACTCTCAAGAGGGCACACAGAAAACAGCTTCCTGTTTCAATAGCGGCAATTTTTTATCCTTAAGGTGAACATCTTAACTACTTTTATTAGTGATGCAAATACTTAATTTAAAATAATATCAGGACATCTGTCCGGCCACAGTTCGGTCACCTATCTGTCGTCAAACACACAACTACAGTCTGGACTCAAGTGAAATCTGAGTTTTAAAGTGATACTGCCATGAAAGATCAAATGTATGCAGTTTCCTCCCTTAATGAATACAGCCAATGTCTAAGGCCAGAGTCTCTTCCGTCCTCCTCTGCATTGTTATTATTATTTTTTGGTTTTTGGTTAAGCGAATGAAGAGAGTAACAAATCAAGAATGAGCAGTTCGAGAAACGGCACTCTCAAGAGGGCACACAGAAAACAGCTTCCTGTTTCAATAGCGGCAATTTTTTATCCTTAAGGTGAACATCTTAACTACTTTTATTAGTGATGCAAATACTTAATTTAAAATAATATCAGGACAGGACAAATGCTTAGACCAATATTTGACAAATATTTCAAACAGAGCTAAAAGTTAAAGTGATGTTGGATTACTGGGCTAAATTAATAAAATAATACCACATTTTAAGCTTATAGAACTACATGTAAGTCCAATGTATCCAGGTAGATATTGTCCCAAATTCTTACAATATTTTAACATTATTTATTAAAATATCGGTAGTTATGGCATTAAAAATATTATCTATCAGCATCGGCCTACAAATTCTAATCATTTTTATTATTAGACTGTCTATTTTTTAAAAAAAATATGATGATCATATTCCCATCTAGATTTATTTAACTGCATTAAAATGGCTAAGAATGAATAAGGAAAATGTTCTGAGATTCATTCAAGCTTGGAATATTTCCTTATTTTGTAGACTTTAGTTTCTGTCATGTAATTATGATGATGTCATGTAATTACATACTCCAGCTGTCAGGTTATTGACTTTTAATCAGCCCTTTCAACCCCTGAGTGACTTTACTTTTACTTTCACAAACTGGTGGTGGGGCTTTAGGTGTTCCAAGTACCCGCCCCCTTTTCCCCTCTATGGGCACATACCCTTTTTGGGCCTTTTTAATAAAAAAAAATCATAATATTTAAATTACAAGCTAAGAATGCTGCCATCCATAAGCTGAATGCATAATCCATAATTACCTGTCTGACACCAACAAGTGATGTAGGCTTAAGTGATGTAGAAACGTATCTTTATTGTGATAATTTGTGGCCACAATATAATTTTCTGTGCATATTGTGATATTGTCAGTACCTAAAAACACAGTCGAACTTCATTAGTCTTAATTGCTTAAGTGAACTTATTGTACTGTGGTGCGAAAAACACTAAATAAAAAATTATTTGTACTCATTATACATAAAATATACAAAAAATATAAAAATATAAAAAATATAAAAATATAAAATGTACTAGGAAAAGTTCCCATTAATTAGCATTGTACAGGTTTCTTGTGTGCCATCACTTGCCTTAAACTATTTAAAGCTGTTCTGTAATCTCTAATACACTGTTATCAATGCCAATAGACACAATTCTGGCCAATGTGTCAGGTTTTAAGGTGTGTGTGTGAGTTTTAGTCATGCTTTTATCTGTTTCCCCAATACAGGTTTATTTCCTCATGTGACAGGTGGGTGCAATACCAAAGCCGTCCTGCAGGGGCCGCTCTCTTCACTCATCTACATTTAGTTTTGTCAGTAAAGAGCTTTCCCATAATCAGATACAACAGGACGCCCCTCACCCCATGCGTCGCTTTTCTTGTAATCTCCAGTCCATCCCTCTGAATCACATGCCTCATTGACCTCACTATCCGACTCCATTGATGTGATCAAGCGCCGCTTATGGAGAAAACGTGTCTCCGGCTCTGGCACAATGAATCAGTTGGCTTAGGCTCCAGGTGCTCAGAGTGGCAGGCGGGTTTTACTGCTGGAGTTTGTTTTCACAATTTTGACATCAGAGTTAGAGCAGCATGTCAGAAGTTTTCCAAATGTTTTTCTGTTCCCAAGTCAAGAATTTCAGATTTGAACATGATGTTTATCCCAAACTGCCTTGGATTTTCTTAATCTTTCCAGAACACGAAAGAGCTGCAGACTAAAAACAGCACTTCTGAACTCCAGTTCGGCACAAACATCATATGTTAGACGGCCGAAGACTTTATAAATAAACTCAGTGCTGGAAATATGAAAAAGCCCACAGTGTATTCCCAGCGCAGAGGCCTGTTCTGGCAGAAAATCTGGACGAAAGTGAGGAAACTGTCGCATCAAGTCGCATCAAACTATGACTCTTAGTAAGAAAGTTACAAACCAGACACCAGGAAGTGTGTGAGAGAGAGTGTGAAGTGTGTGTGTGTAGACAGTATCATATTTTCTTACTCGTTGAAGACGAGGTCCGGGGCGAAGTAGAGCATCTGAGCGTTGGTGTGTTTGTAAGATCTCCAGCTAAGGGAGAAGGACGAGAGACACATCCAGGAATACTGGATCAGCGTGATTTGGTCCTCAATGGGTAAAGTGCGGAAACCTGGAGAGAGAGAGAGAGAGAGAGAGAGAGAGAGAGAGAGAGAGAGAGAGAGAAAGAGAGAGAGAGAGAGAGAGAGAGAAAAAGAGAGAGAGAGAGAGAGAGAGAGAGAGAGAGAGAGAGAGAGAGAGAGAGATTAATTTGACAGCACCATGACACGATGACAATGTATCAACAACAGTAACAACATAAACAAGGACAAGATTATGCAATATAGCTGAATAAATTAATAATAATAATAATAATGATATTATATATATATAGTTGCTGTTTTTGAAAGTTAACAATATTAACAAAGATAACATACAATAAATAGACCAATACGTAAATGCAATATATGTATATGTATGCAATGTTTAAATGCATGCGTTATTATTTTATATACATTAATTATTCTCAATTCATATTTACATTCCTGATCTTGAGGGTTATGACCTGCCCCCAAGCTCAGACAGTCAGAAACCCATCTCACAAACACAGAAGAGTAATGACCCTCTGTGTGTTTGTGTGTGTGTGTGTGTGTGTGTGTGTGTGTGTGTGTGTGTGTGTGTACGGTGCATGACTGCAAGTGTTAATATTTGTCTGCATGCGATAAAACGTTGCGCCAAAGTCACTAGAATCAGCTTTAGCCGAACGGCCCAAGGCCTCCATTTATCACCCTGCTGTGAGTTGAGCTGCTATAAATAGAATTCACTGTACACTGGACAGAAAAGCTGCACATGTCAGAGCATGAGGCCGACAGGGACACGGGGAAGTTTTCCCAACATGCTTGGGTTCTCAAGCCTCTCATTAACTCCTTAGAACCTCAATCTCATAACTGCACATCCTTTACAGAGAACACACTTTATAGCCCAGTGCTACCAGGGTTCTCCTTCACTTTACACCAACGTCACAAACATCAGTCCAGCTGTGCCCCACTCAGAGGAACATGTGTGTTTGTTGAAACACTGAAGCTGATATAGAGCTGGTCAAGGTAACATGAGAAGCTACGTTGATAATTTACAGGACTTCACACAAGCCAGCATTGCCTCTTCACCACCTCCGCCATGATGCCAATGCTAATAATACAGAGGTAGCATCTTCTAGCTGCTCTGTTGATGGACTGGGCCATGATGGACCGTGCTGGTCCAAGAGCTCACTGGCAAAGATGCCGTCGTCCCGACTATAAGCATATTACAGGATCATCAATACTTCTTATTCTAAGGTTGCACTGTTACTTAATGTTGCTTTAATTCACTTCCTGAGATATCTATTTCTGCTGGAGCCGATCCCAGCTAACTACGGGCACCAGGCCGGGTTCACCCTGGACAGGAGGCCACCACAGACAGACAACCATCCACACTCACACCTATGGCCAATTTAGAGTAGCCAGTCAACCTAAACCACAAGCCTGTGGACAGTGGGAGGAAACAGGAGAACCCGGAGGAAACAAACACAGGAAGGCACCTGTGGCTGACCCTGGGACTGAACCCAGGTCCTTCTTGGTGTGAAGCGACTGTGCTAACTACTGTGCTGCCCTGAGTAACACTGTGTAAAAAAGCATGCATAATTACATGTGGAATTACTATATTTTTTAGCCCAAGTGTTAAGTGTTAAGTGCTAATAAACAGCAGATTTGTAACATGGTTGTGGATGGTCAGCACTCGTCCTCCAACACATTCCTGCCAATAGACAGGTCAGGTGTTTGAGCAGGGGAACTACCAAACTACCAAACCCTGGTCTTCCAGAACCGTCCCTGTTTCTGATGATGGGTGCCTGCCTTCGCTAAGGACTAAGGCGCCAAGACTTTTGGAAACTGTAATTTATTAGAAGTTATTGAAATTAAAATGAAGGATTGGTGGCCCAGTAATTAGGACCTTGCCTTTAGGACCTGAAGGTCACCGGTTCAAGTCCCAGGCCCCACTGAAGCCTAAGGTCCCGTCCCATTACACTGCTGATAGCTGCCCAATCCTCCATGTGTGGATGGAGGTGTCACATTCAATTGGTGTGAACTTTGTGTGTTGGGGTGTGTTGACAAATTTTAACTTCACTTTGTAGTTGCTGAAATCATACAATACAAATATTAAACCTGCAGTTTAAAAGATTCAGGTTGATCCATATAATATATAAATCAACATTTCTTGATGTTGCTCCTGCAGGACAAGTGCCACGTAACAGATTAAGCAACACTGCTCTAATTGAACCAATAGTTGACTCACGTACTGCAGAGACAACCAGAGAGATGAGTGTGAGAGTTTGGCCCAGTTCCCTCAGTAATCCTTGAAGCCTAGATGCCTGAAACCTTTTTAATAATGCAGAAGTGGGTTTTAATATTAATATTAATATTAAACCAAGGATGGCAGCATTCATACATTCAGAACTAGTGTTGTAACAATATATAACCAGTTTTGCAGCAAATATATGTTAAAATAATACTAATATGTTTGTCTGGTGCAGCTTCACAGGTTGCAGGTCAGAATCAGGATGGTATAAATAATAATGATAAATTGCTATATCTCCAGAAACATGATGCAAGCTGAAGCTAATGCTAACATACAGTGGGGCAAAAAAGCATTTGGCAGCCACAGATTCTGCAAGTTGTCCCACTTAAAAAGATGAGAGAGTCTGTAATGTTTATCATAAGTTCACTTCAACTGTGAGAGACAAAATGTAAAAAAAATCCAGGAAATCACATTGTATGATTTTTAAAGAATTTATATGTATAATGGTGCAGAAAATAAGTATTTAGCTCCTACAAACAAGGAAAAATTCTGGCCTCACAGACCTGTTACTACTTCTTTAAGAAGCTCTTCTATCCTCCACTCGTTACCTGTATTAATGCACCTGTTTGAACTCATTATCTGTATAAAAGACACCTGTCCACACCTTCAAACAGTCAGACTCCAACCTCCACCATGGCCAAGACCAGAAAGCTGTCTAACGACACCAGGTGAGGAGAACGATGAGGAAACAGCCCAGAACTACACGGGGGGAACTGAAAACAGCTAGGACCACAGTAACAAAGTTTACTATTAGTAACACATTACGTCGTCATGGATTAAAATCCTGCTTAAGCAGCACATATCCAGGTCCATGTAAAGTTTGCCAGAGACCATCTGTATGATCTAGAGGAGGAATGGGAGAATGTCATGTGGTCAGAGGAGACCAAACTGGAACTCGGTATTCTTAATGTGCAATACTTTCCATGTGCAATATTCCCCAGGTGCAATATTCTCACTCATGTGCAAGATTCTACATGTGCAACATTCTTTTTGGACAACACACTACTTTCTTCACATTACAAAATCAAACGTAATAGTACTATGTCCTCCATTAGATTTTATTACTTCTATTATATCTTATTTCTTCTATTACATTTTAGATTTTATTTTTATTCTACTAGACTATTTTATATTTCTTAAATTATTCTATTCTACTGTTATGTGTCAGTGACAGTCAACACAAACAAGTTTTCTGATTCTAATTCTGATTCTGATTCTGATCCTGATCCTGATTCCAAATCCCAATACCACCAACACTGGGAGGATGAAGATGAGCACTTGCTTCCTCAGAGTCAGTCACTGCCTCTTTACAAAACTGATTGCCCATTATCCTACACCAGCTAACAGACATCTTCACGGGTTATGGGGGAGAGGGAGGCCCATCTTGCCCATCCAGAGAAAGCGAGGTGACTTCCAGCCATAGATCGAACAGAGATCGAAGTCGCAGTCTCCTTTAAACAGGCCCAACACTTACACAATCTGACACGTGGACATTTATTGAACCTTGTTTGTCTGGTTTAAGTAAATGGGCGCAGCCTTCATGCAGTGTGCCCTGTTCTCCTGGGCACTGTCTGCTCCTGACCTAATGCCAGGTCTTTGAAAGTCAGCAGGCCCGGTTTGCCCCGATGTCTGCCGGCTTTCTATTTATACATCTGGATGTAGCAAGCAGACACCGTGGTATCAAATAATTGCAATACAGCAAACGATTCCTCAGAGAGAGAAAAACTTAAAGACCTCAGTGTGAAAATTAGAGGTTGAATATGTCCCAAACTTTTAACTAGATACCTTTACTGAAGGAGACGGTCACTCAGGTGGATCAAACATCATAACAGGTATATTACTGTGCCTATTTATTTTTCGTAAGTCGAGTACGGGGTAAGTCGAAGATCTCCTGCTATTAGAATTTACAACTCAATATATTTAGTGCAAAACATAATGTATCCACTCTTTACACCTCCCATTTCACCTAAAACTTTGTGTCAAATTTGAACAGATTTGTACAAATGTAATAAATATGTGATTAATCGCAATTAGCTACATAAAATCATGAGATTAATCATGATTAAATAAAAATAGGTGTTACAGTGTGTTACAGTAGTCCTTTGTTTTTCATGGGGGTTTCTTATTTTCACTACTGTATGTATGTATTACACTAAACTATACCTGTACTTACATCTTCAGTACTGTATGTATGTATTAAACGAGTCTATACCTGTACTGTACTTATATTTTCAGTACTGTATGTATGTATTACACTAACATATACCTGTACTGTACTTATATTTTCAGTACTGTATGTATATATTACACTAGCCTATACCTGTACTGTACTTACAATTTCAGTACTGTATGTATGTATTACACTAGCCTATACCTGTACTGTACTTATATTTTCAGTACTGTATGTATGTATT
>JBBIGC010000145.1:1025976-1039010 GCA_037576955.1 Lepidarchus adonis
CTCAGGGTTTTCTGCCATGACTTTCATCCAGAATAGCGGCAAAGTTGAGTCTCTAACACACTTAGATGCTACGGATGGAGATCGTATTTAAAAAAAAAGAAGCTAATTTTAATACATTTTTTGTGAAGTCAGAATTCTTCACAGTGGTGGCGAATGGAACCAGAGGTCTGCAGAGTTTAATGCCTTCCTCTCAGACACTTTAAGGACATGGTGAAGAGTGAAAGTATTTGTCATTGTGACAGTCATGTCACCTCTGCATTTAAACCGTCCAATCGTGGAGCAGGGGGCAACAATCAACAGCGCCCAGGGAAGAATGCAGCTCAATGGTACCGCAGTGGGACCTCAGCCGGGACCGTCCGATCACAAGGGCAAGTTCCACTGCGCCACCATCGCCCATACACAACCTGAAGCCTGAGAAGTTCTTTTATGATAATTTTGCTTAAAATGTTCTTTGTATTAGAAACAAGCAAGCAAATATTCCCCAAAGAAAACGGCTTTATTTACCACCATATTACCATCACATTAAGAGATTTTCAGTTCAGTTCCATTTTATTTATATATGGATTTTTAAAACTAACGTTGTCACAAAGCAACTTTACAGAATCCGAGCCCCTAATGAGCAAGCCAAAGGAAACAGAGACGAGGAAAAACTGCCTCAGCAGGAGGAATCCTCCTCTGGTTGACACCGGATAGCAATAAAAACAGAGAAAACAAGCAAAAAGATGAAAAACAACCTCTGTATATAAAGCTGGCCTTAGTTAAGGTCTATAACTTTTATGGCTTGGGGGTGGGCAGCAAATGAGGCATGTAGAGGTGGCCCATGGTAGTTAAACTAGTCTGAAGATGGATGACCAGGAGGCCCTGAGAGTGTGTATGTTTGCGGGTTTTCTGAAGATGTTTTTGTTGAAGATGTGATTCCTGGTTCCATTCAAAACCACTGTAAAGACGTCATTACGTTTCTCTGCAGTCAACCATTTCACACCAAACCCACTCTGAATGAATTATATAAAAAATATGACAAATCGCATTTCTTTAAAAAACTCTGTAATAAAAAATTAATTCAGACGCAGTGATTTCAAACTCTGCATTGATTATAAATATGTGTTTGTAAATGGAAGAAATAAACTGCTTTTAAACATGATTGAATAATTAACCTATTGAACACATATGTAATTAACTATGCAATAACTATATAATAAGTGGTGTAATAACATTAATAACCTTCAAGACCATTCATGTAATTTCAAAATTCATTAAGATAATTACACAATTAATTAGTTATAATTATTAAATAAGGTTTCTCATATAACTACACAACTTACTACATAGCTATTACACAATTCATTTATGTTTAATGTTTAAACACAAATTACTTTAGCAGTTATTCCGGTTATTACACAGAATCATTGTTTACATTGATTATGTAATAACCATGTAATTAATTGTGCAATTATATGAATAACTTTAGAGGCTAGTGATGACATTACACTATTTATTACATAGATGTTACACAATGAATTAGCGGTAATATGTGTAATTACATAACACATTACATAAATATTATACAATAATTCATAGTGTAATACTTATGTACTGAACTTTGTTATAAAATATTATTATTTGGTTATTCAGGTTATTACATAATTATTGTGTAGTTATTTACTTTTTTTTTTAAAAGGCAATTACACATTTAAATTTACCATCACTGTGTAATAACTATGTAATGAATCATGTAATTACATGAGTAACCCTAGAGGCTATTCATGTCATTACACAATGTATTATTAAAGTAATTACTCAATGAATAGTGATTATTCGCGTAATTACACAACTCATTACAAATGAAATTATACAGTACATGTATATTAAATCAATTGTGTAATAACTATGTGCATGAACAGTCTAAGGTTCAATGAAACAGATCTAGTGTAGTGTCTAGTGTGTAGTGGTTGGTTGCGGTGGATGCAAGTAGTTTGCCACTACACTCAAACCCCGTTAGCTTGCCCCCATTAGCTCGCCAAACTCGCCTCTCGCCATAAAAGGCTGCAGGACAGATTTCCTTCCATTTTATTTACCTCGTTAAGCCACCAACCTCACCCGTCGCCCTCGCCACAATGTGCAAAGTGTCGGGTGTATGTATTTCTCCAGCTACAGCTCACCAAACTGCGTCCATGTTAGCGAAGTAGCCTAGAACATGCTAATTCTATAGGTCGCTTCTGCTGGTGGGTGGCCGGAAATGGACCCATCCTTGATGCATCCTCAGTCTGCTTGGTGTCTGACCCATCAATCAACAGCTATTGACTGACAGCTGGTTGATTGGTCCACTTCCACTAGTGTGACCAGTGGCATTTTAATTTGGGCTGATGACTATTAGAGTATTAGAGGCAGTTTGTTAATTAGACCTGTTTCGATAGCCCACCACCCCGCCTCTCGCCAAACAAGGCATAGACCAATAGGGTAGAGGTTTAACTGTATTTAAATGTTTGGTGTGTGTGTTTGTATTTAGGATTTACTGAACTGAAGATTTTAATGATGTTACATAAAATACAAATTGACCAATAAATAAATAAATCAATAATTCAAATTCTGAGGTTTTGTGATGTCAGTGAAGCATGCGTTACTTTCATATATCAATTTCCACATTTGTCAAAAACGCATCTCAGAAATCGGGACACCCCTGCACGTCCTGCGCCTCTAAAAAATCCCGTATGTGCTTCTTCACACAGATTGTGAAGCTCTTCCTCTCTGGTTGCGTTACTGCTCCGACTGCTGAGTCAGTGCTTCTGCTTGGAGCTTTTCCTCAGAGACTGTAGCAGCCTGGTGCTTTCGCTCCAGCTTAGCTTGAGGTTTTAGCTGGTTGGGTCCTAATGGTGGGGTTGCACTGTTACACCACTGCCCTGCAGGCTTGGACCGTGGACGTCTCACTGAAATGGGTATAAATGATCCTGCAGGCCACTGTTAAAGCCCGGGACCTGCTGTTTATTTTTATTCTACTTCACTAAAGTTCTGCTGTTAGTATCAGTGCTGAAATACTGCCATTAAAAAGAACATCATTAAAAAGTAAAGTACTCTTTATTGTGCAATCCGATACACATTACTCTCCCTCCTAACTCATGTGCGAGTGCTGTGTGATCTACTACATTGGCAGAAGGCTAAATTGGGAGAAGCACTTCCTAATTAACCTAATTAAATGCTCATTAAATGCCATAATTAAACCATAGTTCAACTACACATTGCTAATGAAATGCTACACGTCACATCACATAGATTTGAGTCAACTTATACTCGCTGCTCATGTGAACAGATGACCTCCCGTCCCCTTCACATAAACTACCTGCAAACATTTAAGGACACTCCAGCTTTTTAGAGGCTGTTTGAAGTGTGTTTTCTGGTGTCCAATCAGTAACATTAGCTTGTTAACCAGCTAAAATAAAAAATAAATATTTTTTTTAACAGTGGTCATCATTTCTGGTCTTGTAGAATGTAAGTGTAATTTTATTAATTTAATCGACTGATTTCCTCAGTAACTACTATAAACTGCTAAACAGTAATCTGCATTATTCTTTTACAGTGGTAAAAGTCTGTGTTTTTTTTTTATTTCCCTTAAAAAATAAAATAATTAGAAATTTGAGTTTTGTTTTTACTTGTTTTTTCTTTGTCTAATATTCAATTTTAAGATCTTAAACAAGTGTGACAAAAATGATAAAGAAATACATTTTTAAAAATCCAGGTAAATACTTTTTCACAGCACTGTACTATGAATTGTTGGACAATCACTACACATTATTCACTAACAAATATAATATGCTTAGTAACTGCTATGAATTATACTTTAAATAATATGAATTACTTTAATAACTACTATTAATGACTCAATAACTAATAAACATTACATACTGCCTGCTATACATTATGCAATAACTACTATAGATTAGTCTGTAAATGCTACAAACAATTTGAATACTATCAATTACTCAGTAACAGCTAAAGTAACTCAGTACTGTAGAATTCGAGATACTGTAGAGTATTCGAAATAACTTCTACAAAGCATTTCATAACTATTATGACTTATGTAGTAACTTATACATTAGTTATTACTAAAAATTATCACAAAAGTAACTTAGTTATTTAATAACTTATATGCATTATTTAGTTGCTACTGTACATAACCTATTACAAAATAACTATTGTGAAATATTATGATCTTCCCATTACTGACTATGAAATACTACATACAATTTACAGGTATGCAACATTAAAAATTATTTAGTAACTGCTAATAATTACTCAGTAAGTACTTGAATTACTTGGTAACAGTTACAAATAATCCAGTAACTACTGTTAATAATTTAAAACTATACATTACTCAGTAGCAAACAAATTACTATAGTACTATACATTTCTTTAAATTACTGTTTGACAGCTATAAACAATTTGATAACTACTGTGAATTTGCAGCAGCTACACTATTAGTTTAATTATTTTTTCTGTTATTAATTATTTGTTAATGAGGTATTATTTAGGTCCTACTACAAAGAAATACTTTTCTAACAATTAAGAACTACTCATTAATGTCTTTGAAACTAAATTAAGTAACAGTAAGTAGTGAAATGAGACACATTGATCTAATGTTAATATTTGTGTTTATTAATATTGATTTTTCAGTTGTTTTATAAAGGCGTGACCTTAAATTTACTAAAACGTTTTCAGTCGTACAGGTTGATCAAATTGGGTGACGTACCTTCCACTGCTCTTTTGAAGAAGACTTTGCAGCTTCCACAAGTGACGACGCCGTAGTGACAGCCAGACGCCTCATCACCACACACCAAACACACCTTCGCTGTGGAGGACGAGTGCCTCAACGACGCGCTGTAATGAGAACACACACACACTGCATTTCACTTTCCAGTTTGACACTTTAAATAAACACACAGCAGCAACAGCATGTTACACGTTTTGTCATTTTAAAAGACAATTTTTGTTCTTCTGTCATTTTCAGTCTACATGATGTAACTATTTCCTCCCTTAGAACATCACCTGAGATTTGATTACATCACCAGCAGTCAGGATATATTGTTCATCAATAATACATTTCACTAACCCACCCACCCCTCCACCCCCAATAGCCCCTCATATGATGGAGAAAACAATACAGTATGGTGGGAGTGTGTTATCTTTCTCTGATTTACACTTAAAACTACTTTTAGTAGAGAAATAGTACCAGCTATTGTAAAACAACAACTAAATAATTAGTAATTTACAATTATTTAGTAATGTATAAGTAAATAGTATAAGTAATGATTATGAATTGCTACTGTAGTTGTTGTTGGTTTATTTAACTGCAATGGCCCATGTATAGGCCTAGACTTTGATTTCTCATGCTAATAAATGCATAATACACAATTACACAACAAAGCTGTAATTTATATATATATATATATATATATATATATATTACAGAATTATAGAGAAAATATATTATATACACACATACACATATATTCTCTTTATACAGTGATATTTTAGTTATTAATATATAAAACATCACCATATGCAAGATTTTTTAACAAAATAATTAATGAAGCAAAACCTTCATGTCCTTATGTTAAAAATAAAGTTAGAATCATTCTTTAGTATGATTGCAAAATTATCATTTTAGAATCATAATATAGAATGATTAAGATTAAGATGTTAAGAACCATGGGATATATCCAGTCCTCCAGAACGGTAGAATAACAACATGTAATTGTAATACAGGCATTTTTTATGCCTTTCAAAGCCCACTATGACGGTCAGATTTGTTCCAATGTGCAGAAACATGGTGGAAATTCAATCCACACCACAAATGTCAGAAAAACGCTTGCTTCAGATGCTCATATGGACAAGGCCTTAAATTTAATAAAGGGATGATCCCAAGTGTTGCGACTATCTAAGCACTAACCCTGTTATTAGAAAATCAAGAGTTACACAGTGATGCCACAGCCATCCGTAATCAGCAGTCCAGTGGAGGAAAATTAGCCAATGCAACAGAATTATTCGTTAGTGCTCTTCTCTAAGTGTGTGCGCTGTATGACATTGCGTTTGTGATGTTATTTAAAAATAATCCTGCAACTATAAGGGTTAAAATACTGTGAGTAGCAAACAAATGAGCACAGATGTAGCGAACAGTGTGTGCAGGATTTTTTTGTGAGGGGGGTTAACCTCAGTACTGACGAGGCAGTAAAAAAAGTAAACAGTCTATTTTTAAGGGTTTGTAAGCAGCCGCAAGCAGAAGGTTTGCCCTAATGATTGCGGTATTATGCGAGCGTGTATGTAATGTATTTTCTCCTCACTGTTACTAAGCACCCAAAGGGTTTAGCATATGCCAGTGACTCATATCTTATGCCTCATCATTTAGCTCCAGATCATGTGGTTTTCAGGGGTGGTCCCCTGAGCACATCTCGCAAGAAAACACAACTCCCATCGGGACCCTCACACGCAAAGCAGACCAGTACGTCCACCGCGGGCAACAAATCACTACAGGAACCCTGCAGCCGTCTGGAGCCAGGAGAAGGCCCGGGCACTTAAAATAATACAAACGCAAAGTAGAGGGAGAGAAGATTTTACATCCTGTGCCCTCCAAATGAAATCGAAACAGTCCAAAAAAAAAGAACGAAGGAAAGAAAGAAAGAAAGAAAAACCCGAGGCGCGCACTCCAAATAGTAACGCTGACTCGGCAGAAATCTGATTAAATCAGGCAGCGAAACCTGACATAGACCGCGCGAGCAGAACACTGCAGAACCAAAGTCACCCTCTCAAAGACGCCCAGGCCATCAGCCCAAAACAGCAAGACTGAACTGGGGCGTAGGGAAAATATCTAAAACAGAGCATGTTATTATAATATTATACATTTGTTTAGCATTTGCACATTTGTTATATTGTTTATATTTAATAATGTTTATACTGAATAGGTTTGGTAGGGTTTTATATAGGTTTTATATAGGTTTGTTAAGGTTTTATATTCCTTATATATTTCTTTATATTTCTTTAGAAGGTGTTAAATATTTGTGCTCTATTTATTGTTGTTATTGTTGCATGACCTTATATTGCTTTTAAATTGCTTTAAATTGTTTTTATATTGTTATTAATTTGTGTTTATGTATCTGGAGGTCACAGGTGGTCACAAAAAGCATTTCACTACACATCATACTGTGTATGACTGTGTATGTGACAAATGAAATTTGAATTTGGATTTTTAATAAATTCATGCCAATACATTCATATTTCATATCAGTGTTGTCATATCATCATTAAAAAAAGGTGTTTATTATAGTAAAAATTATATAATAAACAATTAAATAAACAGCCATCACATTTTAGAGGTTAAGTTTCTACAAAGTTTTTAATGTTTATTTTTATTTTATTTTATTTTTTTATGGACTCGTTATAGAATGAAAATGGGTTAAATATTTTTCTCTATAGAGTATGTGCAGTTATTTTCATGTCATCTGATCAGGAGCTCAAAAACTTTTATGTACAGTGGAATAGAACCCGTTTTGTTAAGAGTGAACTTATCTAGAAATGTTCCCATTGTTAGTTAGCAATGTGGTAAAACCAGTTGATAGTACAATGGCCAGGGTTAGGCGATGGGTTTCGATAAACAATGCGTTTTGTTTCCTCCTATGCCCGTTATTGTTACCTGGAGGGTTTGCTGTAAAAGAAACAAACAGTTTGCTATATTAACCCTCAAATGTGATCGATTTGCTGTGCTTGTTGTGGTCTCCTCATAAAATCTGCCCCAGAGCAGCTGGAGCGTTGGTCACAGTGAAACGGTGGAGCTGAAGCTTCATGCTGCCTTTATTGTTGGATGTGCTATGATGGGTTCAAGCCGTATGCGCTTATAATCACCATGGAGTCATTTGTTACGGATTTGTTTCATTAGTTTTCAGATCACTGAAGTGTGAAGTGTGAAGTGAGGCCTTGACTATGTTTTCGGATATTAGTGATGATTGACAAGGAAGCCAGTCATGATGCTTCAGGGATGTAAGCAGTTGATGAGGAGATGGAACTATGAAGAGTATATTTGATCTTTAATGTAGGGATGCACTGTTGTGGGCCAATGCCAACATCCAATATGTTTTAAGAAATTCTCCATTAATGCAAAATGCTGATAGAATAAAAAAAAATCAATGCAGAAATCAGAATGACGTATTTGAATTATAAAGTTGAATATAATTTTTTTTAATGTTGCTTCTGTTCATGTTGTCATAAGTCTCACTGTTTTATATGTTGATATGATGTATGTCTCTTTTTTAAATACCACTGTAACTGTAATTTCACTGTGTCAAAGATACAGTGATAAAGTATCTATCTATCTATCCATCTATCCATCTATCTATCTATCTATCTATCTATCTATCTATCTATCCAGCCATCCATCCATCCATCCATCCATCCATCCATCCATCCATCCATCATATCTATTACAGGTACAACATGAATAATAAAGCATTTTTCCATTTTCTGCCGTTCCAGAGTGTGTTAAATGCACTCTATTAAATATAATTTTCATCTTTGTCGAATATAAACAAAGGCCTGATGCTGATATTAAAATTTTAAACAAATATCTGCCAATACGTATATGATTCTGATAAGTGTTCACATTGCCCTAGATTTATTAATATTAATACAGGGCGCTAATAACCTGTTATGCTACAGTACAACAAAAGTTATACCATCTCTGCTGTAATGTAATGTAAAGCATGAGAATCTGCACTTCTGCTCACACATGTTTAGCAGTTTAAAGTGTCACCAGCAGGGGGCATTAACAAATGTTGGCATTTTTGTGAGCTACACTAGCATCATAACTTCAGTGTCTTTTAAAGAAAATTAAAAGCACCTTAGCAACCTACTAACAGCTGGGGCTCACAAAATTATGGCTGCACATGCTACAATAATCTGAAATCATTTATTACCAAAAAGATACGTTTACCAATATTATATATTTTTTAATACCTAATTTTCATAAAAAAAACTTCAAATCTAATTTTATGAAACCCCAAACATCATATTATAAAAAGACATTAAATGGCAGGAATAGAGTTTTTTCCCCCCAAAATCTTTAAATGTTGTTACTAGTGTTCTTCAAAGTGGCTTATGGGATTTTCTTCATTCCAGGTACAAAGACAAATATTATTAAATATTTTCTAAAAATAATGTCCATTCAGAGGCCCAACTCCTCCAATTAGAGGCATGTATTTTTTTCTAAATAGCTTTATTCAATTAATTTCATGTTTCTGGTGGAGTACTCTGCCTCCTCCCCTCCTCTCTTTCTCTCTCTCTCACTCTCACACCCCCCTTTGCTAATGAGCTCTCTCGCCCACCATAATCGATAGTGCAGGGTAATTGTCTGCTTAACATTCTGACAACATCACGGCGTCTTAACTAGCCGTCTGGTCTCTGAGGCACGCTCCGCTCAGCGAGGGAGACGACTCGCAGCGGCTCCGACACAATCGGGTGAGCTGATCTAATTCTGCCGCACCCCATCTAAACACACATTCAATTTGTTAGCTGCTTAGCCCGTCTCTGGCGAGGAAGAAGATTGGTGGACACGGAGAGACAGTCGGTGTAGCAAAGCCAGCCCATGATTAAAGCAACAGTTCAGTAAAAAAAATCAAATTTGCTCAATTTTCTCCTAATTCCAGTTCAGTTCAGTTCTGATTCTTTAGATTTGCACTGAAGTTATGAGGTTAGTGCAACTCACATGTAATGGAACCCTGTATCTAATCAATTATAAGGTGCAAACATCTGCAAAAGATGTCTGTATGTGGTTTCTGACGGACGGGTGTTTATTATTACCCCCCCTTACCTCAGAAGTTTTCTGATGAGTGAGCTATGAGGCTTCTTAGACCAGCCACCTGAACAACACTACTCCACAACTACAAGGCTTATTGGGCCAAACAATTGAGCAACACTACTCCACCCCTACAAGGCTTCTTGGGCCGACCATTTGAGCAACACTACTCCACCCCTAAAAGGCTTCTTAGACCAGCCACCTGAACAACACTACTCCACAGCTACAAAGCTTCTTGGGCCAGCCACCTGAACAACACTTCTCCACAGCTACAAGACTTCTTGGGCCAGCCACATGAACAACACTACTCCACAACTACAAGACTTCTTGGGCCAACCACCTGAACAACACTACTCCACAACTACAAGACTTCTTGGGCCAACCACATGAACAACACTTCTCCACAGCTACAAGACTTCTTGGGCCAACCACATGAACAACACTACTCCACAGCTACAAGACTTCTTGGGCCAACGACATGAACAACACTACTCCACAGCTACAAGGCTTCTTGGGCCAACCACCTGAACAACACTACTCCACAACTACAAGACTTCTTGGGCCAACCACATGAACAACACTTCTCCACAGCTACAAGACTTCTTGGGCCAACCACATGAACAACACTACTCCACAGCTACAAGAATTCTTGGGCCAACGACATGAACAACACTACTCCACAGCTACAAGGCTTCTTAGGCCAAACAATTGAGCAACACTACTCAACCCCTACAATGATTCTTGGGCCAAACAATTGAGCAACACTACTCCACCCCTACAAGGCTTCTTGGGCCAGCCACCTGAACAACACTACTCCACAGCTACAATGATTCTTGGGCCAAACAATTGAGCAACACTACTCCACCCCTACAATGATTCTTGGGCCAAACAATTGAGCAACACTACTCCACCCCTACAAGGCTTCTTGAACCAGTCACCTGAACAACACTACTCCACAGCTACATTCCTGGGTCTTCTTTGCTGCTGTAAAATTTCATTTTGAAATGCAGTATTACAGTATACTACTACTACTACTACTACTACTACAAATAAATAAATAAATAAATGAATAAATAAATAAATGTTGTTGTTGCTGACAGTCACTAGTCTGGTTTAGTACACGTCCATGTCCCTGTCTGAAAGCCTCGGGAATAAAAGACAGGCTTAAAAAATAAAAGAGGTTTGACAAGGTGACTCCTCCTGTGGATGGGGTAAGTGGGTCAGTGTCCGTGGTTATGAAACAGTCGACCTGTTTAAGTGCCTGATGCCTGGAGTGTTGGAGTGTGCCTGTGCACAGTAGAAGTGTAGCGGTGTTGGGAGAGAAGCATCAGGCACTGTGCTCAGGTTGGGCTAATAGACTCTATTACAGCAATGCTAACTGATTCTTTAGGCCTAATAATTACAGCACAATCTGCATTTAGGGCTCTGTCCTCTTCCAGTGGTCCATGAACCAGTAGAAAACTATCCCATAATGCAAAGGGTGGGGGTGCAGAATCATAGGCATAATATATATAAACCAAACTCAAAAAACGCCATTTTTCTTCTACATTTTATTTTTATTTATGTCCAAAAACAAACGGATTCAGATTGTTTGCACTGCTCTTTCGTCTCCAGAGGAGGACTGAATTCTGGGAGGCGTGTTTCTTAAACATGGAGACCTACCGTCAGGAATTGTGTATCAGACATCAGCCAGTGTATTTTCAGTATTTAATTTTCTTTGATGAAGCTCCAAGAGGCATTAATCAGCTTAGACGTCTGGTTCCATTCAACACCACTGTGAACGTTTCAGTCACTTTCTTTAAAGATGCAAACAAAATATTGTTCTAAATGCCCTCAGGTTCATTTTCTTGATCAACGGTCATCATAGTCCACCTGTACACTAGAAATGGCTGCTTCTCCCATCACCAGATCACCCATCACCCTCACCCATCCCAGACCACAGATCATCTCTCTGTACTTTATGCACTGTACTGTGTATACTGACGTATTGACAATAATCTTGACTCTCCTATATGACAAGGTCAGTTGTATAAAGCACTATAGAAATCAGATTGTCTTCATTTTACTTGATTATTTATTATATTTTACCACAGAAATAGAACAAATTGAAGTATATTAAAATATCACATTTTTGTATGGGTAATTCACACTGTGTGAATATACAACTAAAGTGCTTTAACAGAGCTCAACCCTGAGATATCAGAATCGGTACTGAACGCGTCCCTGCTCAATATAAATGCAATGAAACAGTTCCTAACGTGATTGGTCACATCAAAACCGCACATATGGCCTGAAGAAGTGCAGAAACACACATGGACTCAGAATACAAACCGAACGAAGAGGTTAAAAAAAGCCTGTAAGCAAATGCAAATATGTTGGGCTACGGAGCAGATGTTGAAGCTGAATGTGGAGCTGACTGAATGTGGGGGACTGCATTAGACACGGCAGCGCGAGGCGAGGCATTCTCAGCATTGTTTGGATTCTGCATTCCTTACTGCTCTTTAAGGACTGCAATGTCAGCTAAGATGCGGAAATTCACTGCCAGTTTACACGGATGGGGGGTTGACGGATGGACCGCAAAAATGAGCGAACTACAAGATAACCCTGCTTGAGCACCGAGCCGGAGTTGTTGGGTGCCAATCTTGAGCTGAACTTACTCCTGCGATGGTTTCTGGACTTCTTGGCCTGTTTGTAGAGTTGATCAAAGGAGCAGCGATCACGGATCTCCACTTGCAGGCCTCACGTTTCGAGGAATAATTGGGTGAAAAATCACACACACACGGTTTCGCCTTTACCCCAAAGCCAAGACACGGTAGATGTTCTAATTTTGTTCTAGAGCTACAAAGCTAATGTGGTTTTCAATGGAAACCACCACTTAATTTAATGGAAACCGCCAGCCTGAAGCATCATGCAATGGCCTCAAACCCTATTTGCAATCTCAACTAGATTTGCTTATGTGGTTTCTGGCACTATATGACATAATACAGGGTGTCAGAAGTCCAACCACCCAAACGCACAGCCATAACATTAACCCCACCTTCCTAACATTGTGTAAGTCTGTGGTTCCCAACCACGAACCGGTTTAATGTCAGACAACATTTTCGCGGACCGGCATTTAAGGTGTTGCGGATAAAAACAACAAAATAAAATGATACGACCGACACAAAAACTGTGGTATTTTGTAAATATAATAATAAAGGTG
>JBBIGC010000145.1:1039110-1051072 GCA_037576955.1 Lepidarchus adonis
GATAGATAGATAGATAGATAGATAGATAGATAGATAGATAGATAGATAGATAGATAGATAGATAGATAGATATTTAATCTTGGAGGTTTTGTTACAATAGCGACAACGCATTAGTTCCCATCACTCATATTAATTTAAATCTTCACTAATCGACACTTTCCAGCCCTGCTCACCTTCCTGCATCATATCAAGGGTTCTATTACCGGTTCTCCTCAGCTGGACCCTTTTAAACAGCACACCTCCCGAAGCTCATTCCGTTTAACTGCTCCAATTCCATTTCACTCTGCTGGCTATTGTTTCCACCTCTGCTTCCTCTGCTGACCTGTGCCTTGCCCTCCGGCCTTGGCAGCCTGGCGGCGGCACCGCTACACGCTCGTCCTTTCGGAGTCGTTTCCTCTTTTCTAGAGCTCTTTCATTAGCTTTCTCTCTCTGTCTCTCTCTCTCTCTCTCTCTCTATGTGTCTCTCTCTCTCTCTCTCTCCACTAGCTCTGCCCACTGCTGCAAGGTCAAAGGCTGCAGTTCATTGTCTGCTTGGCATTTAGAGCACACGCTACAGGAATGTAAATGCATGGCAGTAAAGTCATGGCTATTTTCATCTGAATGTGATGCTGAACGGCGAACTGAAAGACGGTGGACCTAAGCTGCTGGTCAAAAGTTTGGGGACGCCATTTTTCTTTTGTATATTGTATAGCGATACCTATACCACCACAAGCGCCTTGTGTCTTTAGTTTACAGTTTTCATTTACTCCAATCATGTCGCTTTAGAATCTTTACATCATGTGGGGAAAAAAAATTCAGTTTATTTCACTTAAAATGGTAAATAACTGGTATCTTTAAAAGTAAATCTTTCC
Source organism: Lepidarchus adonis (assembly GCA_037576955.1). Classification (NCBI taxonomy): domain Eukaryota; kingdom Metazoa; phylum Chordata; class Actinopteri; order Characiformes; family Lepidarchidae; genus Lepidarchus; species Lepidarchus adonis. The sequence continues at coordinate 1,039,962 of JBBIGC010000145.1, forward strand.
TATGTGTAGCAGCAGTGTCTTTATCATCGTCATCATGTAACCGGGCCAGTGTGTATATATTAGAGCATGGACACGCGGGTTCGGACAAATATTTTGAAATGTTACTCGGGTTCGGTCAAAAACGTTTGTCTCACGTGGTTGCTTTCTTACATGGGGATTTGTTTCGGTAGCCGTGACAACGCAACTTTTCATTCAGTAGCTGTAATAAGTATCATGGACAAAAGAAACTGTTATCGGGAGATTTTAAAACAACAGAATATGAAGGAAAGTCAACTGTGTGGAGGAATTTCTGCTTAGTGGTCAAGACGGACTGTGAGGAGGCTGCTGAGATGCGTCGGACTCTTGAACTATGACAGCAAAAGGACAGGACAAGTGTATTTTGTTTTATTTTTTATGAGAGTATCATTATTATATGATTCAGCCAAATATTAAAATTCCAGTCAGGTTCATGTAGGTTTCGAACAGAAACATATATAATAAAAAAACATACACAATATATAAGGTTCAGACAAATATAAGAGGCCGGAACAGCACCCTAGTGTTTGTGTTGTTGTATCTCAGCCTAATCACAATAATAAAATGATATTATTATAATCAAATTGACTATATATCTAATTTATTATAAAGTAATATCTGGTTAATTTTTGTAATTTTATTAAAATAATTAATCATAAAACTAATAATAAATTCAATGGCATTGGTGCATCCATATTATTATTATTATTATTATTATTATTATTATTATTATTATTATTATTATTATTATCAGTATTATTTTCTTTATTAATACTAATAAATTAAATGGCATTGATGCACCACTATCATTATTATTATTATTATTATTATTATTATTATTATTATTATTATTATTATTGTTGTTGTTGTTGTAACATGTATTTGTGTTGTACACATCACAACCCCTGGTTCCACCCACCACCATTGTAAGAAACCAGTTTATCTCAACCAGTGAAATAATTTGCCCGTTATCACAGCCAGACAAGGATTTGCTGATTTGCATTCAAAACAGTGTGAAAAGCAAAGCGTCCCCAAGCTTTTGACCGACATCATGCTATAAACCAGTAAAGGTCACATGAACTGCAAAACACTGAGACAAACTGACACACTACTGTGTCACTGCAGAGAGTAGAAACCACTCCAGCTACTGCAGCACAGCGCATGCAGTTACAGTGCTGTGCTTCCTTCCACTCTGCTAACAATTCAATTGCACAGCCCCTAGAAATCAATAGAGCCACTTCACAGAACACGGGCGGCGCAGTGGCATCGTCCTTGAGCACGACTGGGTTAAATTTGGATTTCCCCTTGCTCTTGCTCTTTCTTTAGGCGAGTGCATCCTTCCCTCCCCCCCAGCTTTGCTCAAACACCTACACGGTGCTGCCTCTGGGTTTTCACTATTCTCTCTCAATGCTCCTCTCCTTTGCATTGAAGCATGCAATTTCATGGGATGTATTGAGTAAATTATGGTAAATTATAGAAACGTTAAAGCTCAGAACAATTCATGAGCTATTAACCTCTCCAAGTGTCTATTTAAACCAATTAAATTATAACAAACTGTAGAAAATTTGAAGATATTGCTATATTAGCTATTTTAGCCAATGAAGCTAATTATAATCAAGCAGACAATATACAGTTAAAGCAGCAGTATATTTATACAGTACAGTGCAAAAGTCTCACAAATGGTTAAAGCCATTGATTTCAGCATTGAGATTTTTCTGCATCTTTGTAAAAATTTGTAAAAGTCACTGAGATGTTGTGAGCTGGTTAGAAGAACAGGTTTGGTTCCGGGTCTCCAGCCATTGCCTGGATGTGAAACTCTACTGACCTACAAAACCTGCCATTTTGGAGAAGCTTGTTGCTTTTTCTTGCTTCAAGTGCATCAAATTAAAGAACTGACGGTTCATATGTCCCATCCCCTAACAGGTTCCTCAACTATAGACATTTTCTCATACGGCATTAGGTTTGGGAATGGTGGCCTCTGTGTAGACATGATCCAAAAGTTCCCCAGAAATCAAAGATGGCGGATGAGGCCAATGACTCCACAGTAATGATGGTGATCAGACTGTTTCTCCTCTAGGGTCTAATGCCCCTGTACCTTCATCCATCTCCATGTGTACTACCTTTCTTTTTCACTGTTTTCTACAGTGTCTAACTGTTTTTGGTCACATGTTTTATTTTTGCAGTTGCTGCAACTCGTCCTTTCGGCTCGGAGCTGGTGTCTGTCACCATGTCTGTCCTGTTGATTCATTATTACCAAACAAACCGAATATGCAAATAGGAAAAGCATTGCAGCTGCAGTAGACTTGCTGCCGTTGGCATTAATGCTACTTACTGCAAGTTCAGTGGAAAGGGGAAAAAAATTATCAGGGCCTAACTTTAAATTAAATTATTTAAAAATCAGACAATTTTCTGAATTTCCTTTCTCAATTTTTCTCTCATAGTTGAGTTACAGCTTTGATGAAAATTACAGGTCTCTCATCTTTTTAAGTGGGAGAACTTGCACAATTGGTCGCTGACTAAATACTGTTTTGCCCACTGTAGATAGATAGATAGCTAGATAGATAGATAGATAGATAGATAGATAGATAGATAGATAGATAGATAGATAGATAGACAGACAGACAGACAGACAGACAGACAGACAGACAGACAGACAGACAGACAACTAGATTTATAAACAGACAGACAGACAGACAGATAGATAGACAGACAGATAGCTAGATAGATAACTAGATTTATAAACAGACAGACAGACAGACAGACAGACAGATAACTAGATTTATAGACAGACAGATAGACAGACAGACAGATATATAGAGGGTACCAGTAGCAGCCCATAGTGTGTATTACTGTAATATATCCTTAATGACAGTAATACTGATAATAATAAACAACAACAACAACCACAACGGCAAAGAAACAGCAGCAACAACGTTGTGTCCCGCTGTTTTCCCCTTGTCCCTTCCTCCCTTCTTTCTCTGTGCATGATAAAGGAGTGCTGTTGCTGCAAACCGCAGCCCGGCCGGCTAAAGAAAGCCTAAGATGTGTAATTGGATTACAGCGGGGTAATCTGCAAACAGAATGAGTAAGAGGCAGATAGGAGATCAGAAGGAACGCCTGGGTGAAGGCCTGCTGCACCAGGCCTAGAGAAAAGACCGCGAAACTGAGAGGAAACCAAGCGGAACCTTCCAGGCCTTGTGATTTGCTTGCATCACGCTGTTTTTGCATCAAAGTCACTCCATCGGTAAATACAGCTCCATTTGAAAAGACAATTTATTTGAAGCGCAACATGTAATGTAATGTTTCCTTCTGTTTCCAGAATCGAAACCATACTTTTTACACTCAAAATCTACTACATTTATGGACTTATGGACTTGATGGCGCTGATACCACCTTCAGCCCTTTAAAGGACCCATGTCCTACATTTTTGTGCATTTTATATTTGTGTGTAATGGGTTTATGCACCAAACATTTATTATCTGCTCTTGGCTGCGCTGAACTGCACCTAATTCAAAAAAGCACTTCAGTCTAAAAGGATGGTGTTAATCTACTGTAGGCAGATATACATAAACATGATGGTTTTGAATGATGTCACAAAAACAGTGAATATCAGATGGGATGTTTTTGCTGCATCGTTTCCACATATGAACTTCATGGACTGGGGCACTGGGAAATATTAACAATATTTAATTACTACTAAAATAGATTTTTCATGAACATTTCTGTAATATTTGATTTTCTGTGATTATGAACCCCTTAACTTTTCATATCTTGCCCCCTATTGTTTTAGACACTGGTGTTGAACAAAACAATAGCACATTTTGAACAATGCCATATGCAATTCATTCACAAAAACTCCAGTCTTTCTCAATTCCCTGTCTCCCAGAGCAAAGGTGGATCAAATTTGAGGACTTTAGGTTTTTTCATTCTTTATAATCTGTAAAAGTGTAACAAAGAAGTTAGCATGGCTCGGAAGCAACCATGCACTACTAAAAAGCCTAAAGTGCTAGTGCTAAAGTACTGTAGGCTGAATTAGTGGATATACAGGGGGTCCTCATGTTATAAAAGAAATAGTGAATTAAAAAAATTCCCTAAGATCAGTGATCAATTTGGAAATTTGCATACACTGATTCTTGGTTACATCACTGGCTGCCATTCTTTAAAACTATTACACAGCATTTGCACCATAAAAACAAGGTTTGTGCAGGAACTAGTTAGCGAACAGAGCGGAAGAATACACCCTGCATCACGTGTCGCTCTCTTTGTTTGTGTTGCTTGTTTGAAACTCTACAGTAAAGATCAGGAACTGATTCACTTCATTACTGCTGTGGATGTGATCTATGTGTTTATTTTACCCGCACTCTAGCTGCTAACGAACTACAACTCCCAGAAAGCAACTCTCTTTCCACTCTTTTCCGCCCATATTACCCACCTGTTCTCCCGAACTATATACTACATAGACCACAATGCATTGCCCCCCTAAGCAACACCACATCACACAACAAACGCCTACAAGAGATTAGTGTTAGCGATATGCTGGTACTCGTTCATGTTTAATATATATATGCCATCATTAAATGCATGAGTTCCAACTTATGCTACATCGCGTTCAGATGAATGGAACCCTGACGTAACTCGAAGACCCCTGTATGTAAATGTGATGGTTTTACATGACATTACAACAGAAACCTCAATAGGTAATTCTGTCCATATTGGGAGAGTTGCAATATACCAGTATCGACAACATCCTTGATCATTTAATGTGAAATATTAACATTATTACTGCACATACGATAAAAACACAAATGATCCTGCGTCGCTAACTACATGATTCACACTCTCAGTAGACATTGCTCCTAAATTCTCCCATTAATTCACAGCTAAGCTAGTGCATAAGAGCAATATGTTCACAAACAACACTTTCAGTCAAAGTGAGTATATAACACTAACCATGAAAGATTCCACAGTGTTCATCAAATTCAAAATTGTATGTCACATACATAATCACACACAGTATGATATGCAGTGAAATGCTTTAAACGACTGTGATCTTGAGACTGTAGGAAACCTTAAAGTAAGAAACAAGTTAAGATAAATAGAACAAAAACTTATATAAGAAAAATATAAGTAAAAAAATATATAAGAAATATAAGAACTATAAAAACTTATCTATACACATAAACATGATGGTTTTGAATGACATCACAAAAATAGAAAAATAGTGAAGACAGGATGTTTTTGCTGCGTCGTTTCCACATATGAACTTCATGGACTGGGGCACTGGGAAAAATTAACAATATTTAATTACTACTAAAATTGATTTTTCATGAACGTTTCTGTGATATTTGATTTTCTGTGACTACGGGCCCTTCAACTTTTCTAAACTATACATATAAACTTATCTATACAATGATACTGGTGTTATTTTATATTATTAATTTATGTTGTGCCTCTTCAGGAGTTAGAACCTGCTAGAACGTTTATTATCACATACACATGGGTGGAGCTACTCCATAGTATAAGTACTTTTTGGGTTCCATAATCATATAAAGTGTGATAATATCTGTATTATGAATTTTTTGGTCATAGAATATTGTGACAGCCCTGGTTCATATATACACTGCATGGACTTGAGGGTTTGGACTTTAATAATGTTGAATTACTTCTAAAATTAGATTTTCCATGACATGGGACCTTTAATCTTACCCCCCTTAAAAACTCGTCAGCAGGGACTCTGCAGTCTCGACATCGAGGAATTGACTTTACGGGTCCTTGAGGTTTAAAGGGTTTATATTCCCCAATGACAAGTGAGAAGAGGCGGGGCTTGAGGAACAACAACAACAGCCCGGATCATCTTGAAACGCGATGAGGCCGCTGCTTATTTAATTTCTGAGACCTAATTGGATAATCAGGCTCAGAGTGTTGTCACAGCAATCATTAAAAAGGTCAGCGTGTGCATGTAGTAGGTTTGCAGCGACGCTTTTAATACAGCCTGCTCGTGAACAGATGGGGGCTGTCTGTAAGCTGCCATACTGCAAGTTCCTCACAATTACCATCTTAAAGGAATACACCAACCTAATACAGTATCTTCTACATCTGTTTCTCACTGCTACAGAGAATAACCCGTGTGTTTACCTGCTCTCAGAACATCCTGCTGACTCAAAGCAGACTTATTTATAATTGCTTCCACTCCCATTGGCTTCTGTTGGAAGTGTGTTTCATTTTTCTTCTATTTACTTAAGTTCTTTGACAAAGTAGCTACTCTGAGTAAATACCTTTAAAGTATTTCCTGTTTTACCTTTTTTCACAGTTTTCATACCATTTGGAGGTCGTCATGTATAGGTTTGAGAAAGACACTTTACACGGTGCCCTCCTCAATTACATTCTTAAATTTTCTAACGATTTCCTTTTCATCTGAAAAATATAGCCTAAAAACACTAAAATGTTCCTTTATTTATTCAATATCATTATTATGTATTTATTTATTTATTTTTCTATGAGTTTGCTTTCTTTGTAAAGCGATCTTGGGATTGTGAAAGGCGCTATATAAATATAATTCATTATTATTATTAAAAAAAGAAATGTATCTAACTTTTAATTGAAGTATGTTAATTCATTAGGTGAAAAAATCCCACTTTTTTTTTCAGGATATCACATATGAGACAATTATTGACAGCCCTTGTTATTTCGTACAACCCCTCAATGTCAAGAAAACAGCACTTAAACTTAAACTCTTTGCACACTCTTTCTAGATTGTCCAAAGTACTGGGTTCTGTCTTGTGCACTCTCCTCTTCAGCTCACTCCACAGGTTTTCAATGCGTTTGGACGAGAAACAGCCCCACAGCATCACAGATCCTCCACCATACTTTACAGTGGGCATGAGGTGCTTTTCTGCATACTCATCCTTGGTTTTAATGCCATACCCACTCTCATCTGACCAAAGCACATGGTCCCAATTGAAGTTCCAGTCCCGCTTAGCAAAATCCAGATTTTTGCATTTGTGATTGTTGTTGAGAAAAGGCTTTTTCATTGCATGTCTTCCAATAAGCTGGTTGGAATAGAGATCTTTTGGTGGTCAGGATATTTGCAACCAAAAATACCACTCTTTGCTGCATTTTTTGAACACCTAACATTATGCATTATAAAAATATAAATCTTTATTATTCCTCTGGCTGTAGATACAGGCAGGTTTAGATGAGAAGCTATTTTCTTGTAGCCATTACCTGACTCATGAAGGTCGACATTGCCACATCTGCCTTATTTGAGTGGCATGTTCTCTTGTCTTTTCCATCTTGACTCTTTGTCACATCATATTTATACCCCAGGGACACAGGAAGTCATTAAAATTTCCAATTTGATCAACTTTAAAAACTAATGACAAAAATGCTTCAATTATTTATTTTATAGGTATTGTTAGGTGTGCCAATAATTGTGTAATAATTTTATTAAACAGAATTATACAGTATAGCGGATATTTAAAATTCACTATTTCTTTTATAATATTCAAGTTGAGATTATGGTTCTGCAATAAAATGTTAATTTATTTGAAGGCTTTTACTTTAACAAAACTTAACCAAGGGTGAGAAATAATTGTGGAGAGAGCTGTAGGTGTAACGTAACAACGATTATAATAAAAATTATTATTAGCATTATTATTAATAAGCCTGAAATTGTTGGAGAGTTTGGAGAATAAGGCAAATATATTTCTTCTAAATCCGTCAGAATATTGACTTGTTCGTGTCCTTGGTGAAAGTTTGAGCTGTGTTCATGGTACAGAAAACCAGGAAACACGTAAAATCAGTTTTGATTGGTCTAGACGCTGTTTTGCATGCTGTTTATCTTCTCTCCAGTGTGTTGCATTCCTCCTGACTGGGCTCATGGCTAATTACAAAGCTCATAGCCTTGATAACAGATTAGAATCATACACTTTTCAGTGCTGCACGCCTAATCTAGGCCTAATCTCCTCAACCGAAGTAATCTAGACAAACATTGCAAAGAAACTCAAGACCTTTCATGTGACGGGGCCGGTGCGTCTCTCTCCGCACCGACGGTAGCCAACGTAGCCGACGTAGCCCACGTACGGGTGCTTGGATTTTGGACCAGGAGGAAATTAAATATGACTTATTCGAGCGAGAGATTGCACAGTTTCTCCAAAACTAGAGTTTCTAGGTCAAGTGAATAAACATTGGCACCGCACAAGCGCCGAGAGGGAGCGAGAGTGTGAAAGCAAAACTTTTTTCTCTGCAAAGTTGTCGAGGAACCTGTTTCATGAAAGCGAAAAGGGAAGAAATGCTATTCCCATGAGAAGCGGAGAGTGGAGCTACGAAAAAAGCATGGAAAGTGCTGAGTCGGGAGATAAAAATGACACTTTGTAATTGACACGTCAACACATTCCCTGACAAAGAACCGCAATGTCATTCCTCTATTCTCGTCCACTTTTTCCCCCTCACCCCCTGGATCTCCTCTACCCTTCCATCCAAAGCTCTTCATAACAGCCCTTACAGATTTGAGGGCTTAAATGTCAGTCTCATCAGATCAATGTCATTCGCATTAAGCGCCCCAAGTACAACATAAATACGTATGTAGGCCAACGAGTGGGCCGCATTTAATCCCATTAGCTGGAATGAATTCAGTCTCAAGGAATTTCAGCTGGGATTTCTTTTTTTCTCCCTCTCTCGCTCTTTCTCCCTCCCTCTCGCTCTCTCCCCAATAATGTTTTATACATGTATAACTAACAATCAGTCCCCACAGGCGAGCGGCACGCAGGCATGCGATTTGTGTGGGCTCGGTGCATCTGGAGCTTTGCCCAGTAGTGTGTATATTGTGAAAACTGCATGTTTTCTGCTCTGTTGAGGCATGTGAGGAAAGCACAGGTAGACCCTCGCAAAAACAGCCCTTCTCTTGTCAGATCTTCATGACGGTTCTCCTACATCCACAGCAGATATGGTTTCCCGTGAGAATGAATCGCACTCCTCCAGACAGTCAGTGGAGTCCTCTCAGGTGCTCCTGACACCCTGCTTGCCAAAAGCTTTCAGAAGGTTCTTTCACACGAATGGTTAATTTAAGGTAATTAAACAGGAAGGGATTAAGCGTGAACGTGAGCTGGAGTCGAAACCTGGATTGACACAGCAATTTACCTGAGCTAGATCTGTTACAACATCTGGAAAATTACCAGGACTGTCCATACGTGACTGAACGCTAGGATGCATCGTGGCCTAGTGGTTAGGACCTTGCCCTTGGGATCCGAAGGCTGTAGGCTCAAGTCCCAGCCCAGGTACCATTGATGAACCCTTGAGTAAGGTACCATCCCACTACGCAGCTCCCTGTTCATAGCTGCCCACTTATCCATGTGTAGAAGAGTTCAATGTAAAGGACACTGCACAAAACATTATATCAGTTTATAACAGTCAAACATGGTGGTGGTAGTGTTATGGTGAGGGGCTGCTTCAAGGCCTGGCCAATGTGCCTTATGAATTTTGCTTTCTACTGGATAAGTCCTCCAAGAGAATATCTTGAACAGCAACACTACCATCCATAGCAGAAGAGTAAATCTGACTTTTTTGGAGCCGCCTAGTAAAAGTCCTGACCCAATTGAGATTCAGTGGACGGAATGGTAACTGACTGTTCCTGCTGTTCCACTGATATGGTTAGAAAAAAGCAATTCTGCAAACAAGAGAGATTATGCAGTTATTGAAAATGTTTGGTTGTTGGTTGTAGTTGTTGCAAACAGTGATGTTTAGGGACATAGGTGAATTTTTTTTTTTTTTTATAAAATTAACACTTAAAAACTCTTCTTGATCTCTATGTCTTACAATAAATCCAACTGCATGTGGATGTACATGGGGCAATTATTTTTCATTAAAATAATCTGATCACGACTGTTTAAGACTATGGCTGACCTTCATATTACAACGTTTAAGGTCATAAACAGGCATTAATTCTGATGTTTCGAGAAGTTGCATCTTGATCTCTACAAAAGTCTGTCCTTTGCTAAAGATGGGGAAAGTCTGGAAAGGATAATGAAGAAAATAAGCGCAACACATCATCACTGGTCATTAGAAAGCTGTAGCAGAACAAACCTTGACCTTAATGACGTCTACCAGTCGATTACACTACAAGCAAAACAGGTACAGACTCAATTAGTGTTGCACTTCATTTAGCACCACTGCCGCTATTAGTGATGTACGTTCTGAAAAAAGACAGTTATGTCTAGTTACATGCTTATTTGGCACAGGTGGACATCCCATTAAAATAAGCGACATTGAGGAAATGACTGAGTGCATCTTTCCATAGCATTTCCAATGTAGAACACTGGCGCTGGATGTAATCTTGTTAGTGCAGGTTTAATGAACTGAGAACCCAGATGGCATCTTAAGAGAAATGAATATGGTCTGATTTGCTCACATAAGGCACAGATAGCTGGCCATACTCCTCATTTCCTGTCTAAACCGTCTTATTAAGTCTATAAATAGACATGAAGGATCAGTCTTCAGCGGAGCGAGGTCAGATGGAGATGCCTCAATCCATGCCACTGAAGGCTGCTTTCCGGCTTCTCCTCCAAAGCTGGTGTTTACATTGCAGCCCACATTTATATTGAGGCTGATAAGAAACCCAGGCTTGTCGGCCAATCTTCCTCTTTTCTGACACGTGACATTCTATTCACCCCTCCCCCCATCCCTCGCTATTCCTGTTTCCTTCTTCTTTCTTTTCCCTCTCCATCTCCCTCCTAACCCTGTTTCTGTCTCCTCTCTCTCTTTTTTCCTTCTTCATGTCTCTCCCTTCCTTGTTCCCTTACCCCTACCTTTTTTCTCTCTCCTCCACTCTTCGTATTGTCTCTCTCTCCCAACTTCCTGCTTCGGTCTCTCTCCCTCCTTTTCTCTTCCTATCCGGTCTCATTTTTCTTCTTTACCATGGAAATCCTACAAGTCATTTAACCACTACTACACTACTGTTTGGACAGCGGTCTTCAACCTTTTACGGTTTAATCAGACAGTATTTTCGCGAACCGGTATTTAAGATGTCGCGGATAAAAACAACAAAATAAAATGATACGACCGACACAAAAACTGTGGTATTTTGTAAATATAATAATAAA